>OY755206.1:2538118-2636423 GCA_963576765.1 Draba incana | reverse complement strand
CAAAAAAGATCCATGCAATGCCTACACTCATCCATCACAAAGATCTTAGCAGAGGAGTTCGTCCAGATTTCAACATGACTGACAATGAGATATTTGAAACCTTCCAAACTCACGCGTTCCGACTCAACAACACGGTCCAGAAGTTCGCTATCCCATACAAGCTCAATTGGTCGTTCTACGAAGTTGACTACCAGATGGACCTTGATGAAGACCTTCAGTTCTATATGATGAAGCAGGAGCAACTTAGAAGCAGCAAAATTACTGGAGTAAAGATCGGCGAAGAAGACAGCAAAAATGGAAAAGCACCACCAGCAGGAGTATACTGGCAAGACTCACAAGAACCTGAGGATCCAGACCTAGACTTAAACCTTGAAGAGATAGAAAAGTTATGCACCAGCGACACGATCATGGAGACAAATGAAGAACCAGAGCCAAAGTATGTGTGTCCAGACGATGGCTATGGATGTTGTGAAGATCACATGCTTGAATTTGAGATGGATCACTAGAAAGCCATCTTAAAGCCCAAGTTATGATAAAGCCCAAGCCATCTAAGAAGCCCACTAAGGAATCCAATAATAAGAAGCCTAAGAAGTCCAATAAGGAGTCCACTAAGAAGTAAGAAGCCCAATAAGTATTATGTTTAATTAAAATAAATGTGTAAGAAATATCTAAGTGTGTAGAATAATCTATAAGTGTGTAATGAGGTAAGCGCTTACGTAAGTGTCTTAAATGCCTCTCCTATAAATAAGGGTGTACCCATCCATGTAACAGACAAGTTTTCATTTCTAATAAAAAGTTTCTCTCTCTAAATCATCTCTCTAAATTCTCTCTGAGTTTTCTAGATCTCAACATCTTCATAAGCTTTGTATTCTTTCTTCCAAAACACAAGTAACGATCGAAGTACTCGAGATTTCTGGATAGACTCAGAAGAGTTTCCGGTCTAAACAACACGGTTCTGCCAATACGGTGGTTGTGAAGGGGTATCTCTAACAGTGGATTGAGTCATGGCTGATGAGTTAGTGCTTACGATGCTCTCCTTTACCTGAAACCCTTTCGCGGCTTTCAACACGGCTTAGCTAATACGTTTAGATCTGTGAAGTCTCTCCTCCGCCTATCCTTGAACCTTGTGGTATCTTACCATTAAAAAATTAATACAATGAAAAAATGGCGAAAGAGAGAGTGAGAAACTTTGTTAGAGAGTTTCATGCTACTTTTAATTGGTTCAAATTTTTTATTTTAAACTAATAATTAAATTATTTAAAAAATAATAGTATTTTATTTGTCAGAAGAGTGCTCTAACGGTCAACACAATCAATTAAAGACTTTGTATGTTACTAACTTACTATAGCTTGATTTATGGACCAAACATTCACCCTCGGCCTCTCTTATTATCTAGTACTAATTTTTATCACTATAGGTAGATATTTTTTTTTATTTTTTATTGGGTATTCTCTTTTTTTTTGGTGTTGCACCGGGGAACAAAACATCCCCCAGCTATGAATTCAAAAGAAACTAAAAAGAGTATTACATATGAATCCATCGCGGACGCATACGTCCAGCCACATCTTCACTCAAAGTCAAATCTAAAACAGGTGGAACAACCTCCAAAAAATGAAAACCAAGCGGTAAAGAAAATGCATAGTTAGCCAAACCATCGGCAAGATAGTTTGCTTCCCTATACACGTGACGAATACGGACTAACCAGTCCTTCGATAAGAAGCCATAGCACAAACGTACTAGGAACGATAACGGGTGAACATCACTAATCCCGTTCTTCAAAAAACCCACCACGACCTCCGAATCGACTTCCAACTCTACCCGAGTCACACGCTTCTCCCAAGCCACGTAGAGCCCATAATACACCCCCCATAGTTCGGCCAACGTCGCCGAACATCGCCCGATATTAAGCGCAAAACCACCCCTCCATTGCCCTTCACAATCTCGTAATACTCCTCCGGCCGTTGCAGTCCCGGGATTGCCATGCGAGGCTCCATCCGTGTTCAATTTCATCCAACCCTCACCCGGAGCTGTCCATCCAACCAATCTCTCAACCCGATTCCTTCTTCCTCCGTTACTAACCGTAGCCTGGTTCGCTAAGTGTATTTCCCTGGTAAGATCTTTGATAAATTTAACACGATCTCGACATCTTTTATTCTCACCAAAAACGTTTCCACAACGCCATTTCCATGCCCACCAAACCGCCATTGCAAACATAGTATTCCACGGGAGATCATCAACAACTTTCCCCTCGCATAAATTCTCAAAAATCCATTCCAATAATGACCTTGTAAAGAATGATTGGCGTTGCCGAATCGGAACTATACGTGTCCAAATCCCCGCCATTGCCGGGCAATCTCTAAGAATGTGAAGAATTGTCTCAAAGCCACCTTTACAAACCGAGCATACATCCGATTCACTTAAGTGGCGACGCTTCCTTTCAACATTTGTCATAATCACTTGGTTTCCGACTAACCAAAGAAACAACCGCACTCTTTCCGGGACTACTACTTGCCATATGCGTTTATTGGGTATTCTCTATAGGTAGATTTAGTCCGTTAGAGGATTTGAATTTTGCGTTTTAATCATTAGTCATTGAAATATTTTTATTTTGTCGACGGAAAAAAACGAGATAAAAGGATGGTGCCATGAGTTTTAGAAGATCAAACGTTATTTTATGAAACAATTATTAGTGAATTCCCTAGTTTTTGTCTTTATGAAATTTGAAATTTTATTACGAATAGCGCTAATTATGAGTCAGAAAAATTACAAAAATAAAATATAACACAACTCATAAGAGCACATGTTAGTTCGCAGATGGACCTACATACACTACCAAACATGCAAAATGTTCTATATAAACCCTCTTTAAACGTCTCAATACATCACACAGTACACAACCACAAACACATTGAACATAATCCTCCCACAAAAGACATTTTGTTGTCTAAAAAAAGCCACATATTTAAAAGATGAATCACTTGAGATCTATTGCTCTTTCACTTTCTCTGCTTCTTTTATGTTTGGTCCGACCGATCCAAGCTCAATTGCAAATGAACTTCTATGCCAATACTTGTCCTAACGCTGAAAAGATTGTTCAAGATTTTGTTTCAAACCACATTTCTAATGCTCCTTCTCTTGCTGCTTCTCTCTTGAGAATGCATTTCCATGACTGTTTTGTCCGAGTAAACTCCTTCTTGCTCTCGTTTTTTTCCTTATAAGTTATAACTTTATAATTAGCGATGTAATTACGTCGAATTTTGTACATGTAGGGTTGTGATGGATCAGTGCTAATAAACTCGACGTCGGGAAACGCAGAGAGAGACTCAACTCCTAACCTAACGCTTCGAGGGTTTGGTTTCATCGACGCAATTAAAGCTGTGCTTGAAGCTCAATGTCCAGGAATCGTTTCTTGCGCTGATATTATCGCTCTAGCATCTCGAGACGCCATTGTTTTCACCGTAAGCATGATCATTTTCACATGACATTATTTGCATATTACAATTTTTAGTATTTCTCATCAAAATTTTGATCTTTGGTATGTTGTAGGGCGGACCGAATTGGAGTGTACCTACCGGAAGAAGAGACGGGAGAATATCAAGAGCATCAGAGGCATTAGCTAACATTCCTCCACCTACCAGTAACTTCACCAATCTTCAGACACTTTTTGCAAACCAAGGACTTAATATTAAGGACCTTGTCTTACTCTCCGGTAAAGCCTAATACCATACCACACATAGCTAATAATTAGGTTTGGAATCATATATACTTAAAAAAAAAAAATTACGTATGGAATGTTTCAAAAACAAATATTTTTGTCTAGATAGTTAAACGTAGATGTAAATACAATCTCAAGTCTTTCTAATGATTACATTTTCGCGTTTGCATTGAAAAATTTACAAAAAATTAACTTTAAAAGTATAGTTTCATTTGAAGAAAATTACTAGTAAAAACATTTTAACCTATGATTGTGTTGTAACAGGAGCTCATACCATTGGAATATCTCACTGCTCGTCATTCACAAACCGTCTCTACAATTTCACTGGTCGAGGAGGACAAGACCCGGCCTTAGACAGCGAATACGCAGCCAATCTCAAGTCTAGAAAATGTCCTAGCCTCAATGATAACACGACCATCGTAGAGATGGATCCAGGAAGCCGTAAAACGTTTGATCTTAGTTATTACCAGCTCGTTCTCAAGCGTAGAGGTTTGTTTCAATCAGACTCTGCTCTAACCACTAACCCTACGTCACTCTCAAACATAAACCAGATCTTGAAGGGTTCGGTGGAGACTTTCTTCTCTGAATTTGCCAAGTCGATGGAGAAAATGGGTCGGATCAATGTCAAGACTGGGTCAGGTGGAGTGGTTAGGAGGCAATGTTCTGTTGCAAATAGTTGAGAGTTGAAAATGTAAAAGATGTGTGAGTTTGAGGGTATATGTTAAAATAATGAGGATGATGATTGTGATTGTGATTGTGATGTAACTTTTTGGGATTTGTGTTTATGGCTTTGGTTATAGACTTTGTCAATAAAGAAATAAAAGTATTAGTTTATTTGTTGTATATATTTGGTTTGTCTTGTTCGAAACATGACATTTTAGTTGGTTTCAGTACATTATCATTTCGTCGATAGAGTTATCTGCAAACGAGATGATTCCAAAATGTTAAAAGACCTTTGAGGTATTTTGTGGGATCCGAAAACTTTGACGACAAAAATAAACAAATAACGATAGATGGAAAAAAACTTTTTTATTTATCATGAAAAGAAGAGTCATCGGACATTTAAAAAAAAAAAAAAAACAGAGTAACAATTGTAACAGTTATTTTGAGTTCGTATGAAGAGAAAAACTCTGCCCATCACAAATTTGTTCACCTTCTTCTTGCAAGAAGTATACCCGAAACTATAGCTGTTCCTGCAACTGCAATTGCCACTGATGATATTATCCTCTTCACTGTAAATACCGATTCGTCGGTCGGTATCTCCATTAAATCTTTCATCTGCAAGTTTTCATGAATATAATAAAGCTTACTCTAGAGATTGAAACGAGACAAGTTTTTACAAGAACGAACCGTTATAGGTTGCTTCCAATTCCTCTTGATTCCATGAATATGCCCTCTCCCGATAACCGCCACAACCGAACTATGCTCACTTGCAACTCTCAGCAAAGAGGATGCCATGTACCTGAAAATGTCATATATATCTTGCCAATCAATCAATCAGGAGATATTTTGGATGTGAAAGTCGATGGAAGATCGTTATTTCTATATCAGTTTTCAGATAATGAATATAACCCAAGCTTAACGAATCCAATAAACTATATGTAGAGAGGGAATATAGAACACTAACTGGTCTCGCTCATGCACAAGTGTATCCATGAGAGATGGAAACTCCTTGCTCATTTCTTGAATCACCAAAGTCACCATATCCAAATTGTCCATTTCTTTCAGCTGAAACGATCCAAATTTACCAACCGATCAATTTTCAGAATCAAGATATACTAGTTATGCCAAATCACATGAAACATGTGCAGAAAAAAAAAAAAAAAAAAAAAAAGATATATATATATATGAATAAGACTTGCCATTCTGTTGAGGTCTTCAGGGCTCGGCAAGAAGACAGCTTGAAACAGGAAGGAGTACAGAAACTTTACCTTGTGCCATAGAGACATTTTCGCCCATGTTCTTTTTAACGTGATCTGCTTCGACAAAAATACAAAACCAAATGAATATATACCGAAACAATGCTTATAAGATGTATAACATTGCTAAAAGAATGGTTTGAAACTATTTGAATGACCATATCACCTGTACAGGACGATCACCAAGTATCACCTGGCCACCATATTTCATTGCCTCTTCATATGCCACACGAAACTCCGCACCAGGAAGAACTTCAAGCTGACTGGCGATCTAACAGAAGGAAAAGATGTAAATTTTCGGTTCAAAAATTTAAGCTTCCATCAAAGAATATCTTTGGTTAAGGAAACTTGCCTTTGCAAGAAACCATCCATAAAGTATTCCAAATGTGTTCTGTTTCTGCTTCCAAGATTCTATCATGTCCGACATGGTTGGAACCTAGAAAAGCAAATTATAATACAATCTCAGAATAAGCAAAAGGGTTAGAAGAGCTAGAATTGTGTACACGTACTTGGATCTGTGAAATATCATCAACAAATAGTATAGCATATAAAGCAAGTGAAGTACATACATCACTTGCCCATGCATCATAAAAATGTTTATGCAAATTCTTTTCCAGAATCTCATACAATAGAAAGAAGTAAACCAAATATGAAGGAATAAGCAGAATCACAACTGAGAAAAGCAAACCTTCAAACTCTGAGGTTTGAGAACAGACAATCTGCTTGAACATAACTCCACAAAAACAACCTGTAACATCAGCCAAAACCCTTAGACCCGAACATCGAAATAAAGATATCAATCTTCAGTCCTCGATGAACATTTAGAGAAAAGAACCTCTGGTTTCAAGAAGCTGACTATTGCTTCAACTTCTCTACATGATTCCTGTAACAACAAAAAATGCAATGAATTTATAGAATTACAAATCCTATGAATTCTGAAACATTTCACTGAAAATCCAAATCCTGACTCATCCCAAATCTCCAGAACCATATCTTCTTTAATATAGCAAATTTTCAAGAAGCTGATGATTTCTCACTAGATCCTAACACTAGCAACACTTCTGACACAGCCATAAACACGTTCCCAACACTACACCTTCCAATAGAAATATCTACAAAAGGTTTTGATAGATTTCTCCAATTTCAAATGCAATTCAGCTTTCTCCAGAGATCACAAGAACGATATAATCAACAATCAATGAATGAATAAGCAGTTCCGATCAAATAGTACAGCTCCTTGGCAAAATTGAGAATCAACGAATTCGAACTAGCGATACCTTTGATACATGAGCAGTTCCGATCAAATATACATCGCAAGATCCGCCTTTCCCTGTAGACTCACAAGTCAGAATCACAACGCTTTTCGCCAATTCCTCCGGTAACTCCACTTTCGTATTCTCCGATGAACACTCGCCATCATCCTCTCCACCACCGGAAACATCAGCTTCATCTCCGCCGGTGACAAATGAATCGGAGTCCTTGAATTCTTCATCCGCCTCAGCATCGGATTAAAAACAGATGATAAAAGCACTAAGCCGAGATGATTCTCCGGTGATTTCGGATACTTAGGTTGAGCATCTATTCAGGGTTTAATTGAACACGGTCTAGAACTCAAACATGAATGTAATATTGCCCCGCTTTCGGCGGCGTATCAATATCTTTGTCTACAACCTAAATACCTAAACTTCCGAGTGGATTTAGTAATGAAGTAAACAAGCCTTAATGCAATGGTTCGATATGTTCACACTCGATGGCAACGATCAATGGCGTTTTGGTTACCACCGAATGCTCATCAATGGTAATTCTAGCAACCTATATCATTTTCGGTGAATAGATTAAACCTAGAGATCATAGACTAAGTGATCAATTTAGCCTAAGCGTTAAGACTTCCTAGAGATGAAGACATAAGATTACCCTATTTGGCTCAACCATCTAAGATCCTAAATCACCGTTGAAATCACCCCAACTTAGTTATGAAACTACTCGGACATGGTCAAATCAAATGCAACAATCAATAGATAAGAATTCATAATGGAAAATGGAGAATGAAAGGGGGTTTAGAATTCTTCTCTAGATGATTATTGGATGATGATTCGGAAATGAACAAGAGACTTCAATGGTGGAAGTGATGATTCGGATGATGAAGAACAATTGAAGAACAAATTACTTTTTATTAAAAAACGTGCAATTTTAAAATCTTAAGCGATATATCTCTTTTGGACACTTGAATATGTTCTTGTTCTATTTCTATAATGTGTGTGGATCACACGTACCGTGATTATCCTCATAGAGGTCCGGTTATGGAGAAAACGTGACAAACCTTTTACAATTTCAGAGACGATGAAATAGAAGATGAAGAGAAAAATTGCTCATAGCAAATGCCTAACGAAGAAGACGAACGTGTGTTCCACACATGACAACATATACAATTTTTCTTACTAGATAACCAATAGAGACCTCGAATTGAGTAAAATATATTGGTTTATTTAGGAGTCAAAATAGACTTAAGGTAGACTTAATGGTTTAAGAATACTAATTTACCTAGAATAAAAAACTGAGCTTGACCAAGTGGATATTGTGGCTAGTTGCTAGTTTTCAAATCCGCTAAACTTTGTGCGTCTTTGAACTCTCTAGTTCGATTTCCGTATGGAGCGTACACAAATGTTTTCCGACTCGGAGATTTCCGTATGGAGCGTACACAATGGTTTCGAGTTTCAACCCAGAACTTCTCAGTTTAACCATTTAAAACGCACAAAAAATACATAGCTTTGAGATAAACTTCTCAAAATTATAGCTTTTACAAAGAGCAAAATATAACTTAAAGAGACCATTTCAACATTTGTAAGGTTTTTAATTTTATTTTCAGAGTTAAGCAACAGAAAGAATGAGTCTAAGTCTGATTTTCTCAATAAGATCGTGTACGCACGCAATCTCCTCCTCCTCTGTTTTTCAAACCTAATTAAGAAACATAGCAATACTGCAAATGGGTTTATCCAAATCCCATTTACTAGTTCTCCATTGACATTTTCAGTGTCTTTAATGATCTATATAAAGCTTTGAGACTATCATCTTCATCTTCACCTCTCACATTTCTCAAGCTAATCAAAGTTTCCGAAAAGCCAACGAGCTAAGAAATGGCAGTTAAGAACCTTCTTGCCCTTGTAGTTCTTCTCAGCGTTCTCGGAGTTTCGGTTTCTGTTCCATATGAAGGCCTTGACCTTGACTACTACCGTCACAAGTGTCCCGACGCAGAAGCCATTGTCCGCAGAGTCACGATTCAATATGTCTCTCACCAGCGAAGTCTTGCTGCTGCACTTCTAAGGATGCATTTCCATGATTGTTTCGTCAGAGTAAGCTTGCTTGCTTCAATGCTCTGCCTCTCACAAACTATATTGATGTTAACACTTCTTTGTTTCATGTAGGGATGTGATGGTTCCATTCTACTGAAATCTCCAAACAATGACGCTGAAAGAGATGCTTTCCCTAACTTGTCAGTGAGAGGCTATGAAGTGGTCGATGCCGCTAAGTCAGCCCTCGAGAAGAAGTGTCCCGGTGTTGTTTCTTGCGCTGATGTTCTTGCCTTAGTCGCAAGAGACGCTGTCATAGTGGTAACGTTTCTGCATTGAGACTGTTTTCCTCATTTCAAAAACTATTCAAGTAAAGACTATTAAAGATCTTAAGCAAAGCCTAGAGGTCTTTGGTTCGAGTGACACTTGGGACGGAACTAATATTACATGTTGTGGTTTCGCGTCTGGGGTCCTAGTAATTCCAAAAATAATTAAAAAAAAGACTACTAAAACCTCCTTTATAATACTTTCCTGCAGATACAAGGACCATGGTGGCCGGTTCCATTGGGCCGTAAGGATGGTCGCATCTCAAAATCATCCGAGGCTAATTTACCATCACCTTTCGCGGACATAGATACACTTAAGAAGAACTTCGCCGACAAGGGTCTTAACTCTAAAGACCTTGTCGTTCTCTCAGGTATCCACAAACACCTTTATGTGCATTGTTTTCTACCAAAATTGGTGTTACCAAAATAAACAAAAGATGGTTTCCTGATTAGGGGCGCACACCATCGGAATCTCTCACTGTGGTGTCGTTAATCCCCGTATCTACAACTTCACCGGAAATGGCGATTTCGACCCGACGATGGACCCTAGCTACGTTAGGGCATTGAAGAAAAGGTGCAAGCCAACTGATCGCAAGACCCCAGTGGAAATGGACCCCGGCAGTGCCAAGAAGTTCGACTCTCACTACTTCAATGCCGTGGCTCAAAATAAAGGACTGTTCGTCTCTGACTGGGCTCTTCTAACTGACGTTGACACCAAAAGCTACATTGAAACACAAGTTTCTACTGCTGGGTCTTCTTTCAACAAAGATTTCTCTGAATCTATGGTTAAACTTGGCATGGTCGAAATTCTCACTGGGACAAATGGTGAGATCAGGAAGAAATGTGCTTTTGTTAGCTAACGTGAATACTTTTTCTGATGATGACTTCAGACCAAACTGATTTCTGCTTATTATGTTTTTTTTTTCTTTTTTTCCAAGATTTGTCACAATTCTGCTTATTATGTTGTTTTGTTCAATAATGAATGCATGAATGAACCAGTTACTCTTCTCTTTACTATTCCAAATAAACCAAAATTTAATCAAAATCAAATCAGAAAAACATTTTTTCAAAAAATGTTACTTCTAAAGAAAGAGTTTAAGGAGACAGAGGAATGATAATTCAGAAGAAAGAGATAATGCAAACATTGCAGACCAAGAAGACGAACGTGTGTTCAACACACTAGGCCTACCACACATGACAACAAGTTGATTATATATATTTACTTGAATAGTACTTCAATCTTTCGAGTTTATTAAAAAAATGAATAGTACCTCGTATTTGGTAAGTCATTAACTAAAATAAATTAGTTGATTAGAGAATACGTACTTTAATCTTTTTACGTAGAGTGAAAAACAGAGCTTTCTTTCCCATTCAATTACAGGTTTGTGGCTTGGGGTGCAAACAAGCTTCTCAAAGTCAATAGCTTTTTCAAAGAGCAAGAAGTTCAAACAAAGATTTGTTGAAATTGTTTTGAGATTTTACATTTCTGGTTATGCTAAATTAAATTCCCCAAAGGAATCTGAAAGTACGTGGAGGCCAACAAATGTAGTCCTCCTCCTCTATTCTTCAAAACCATTTAAAAAATTCTCCATTGACGCTTTCAATTTCTCTAATGATCTATAAAACGCCTAACACTGTCTCCTTCAGCTTCATCTCCAAGCTTGTTTCTTAGCTAATATTCAAAAAAAGCTAAAAGAAGAGAATCAACCAACAATGGCGCTCAAGAACATTCTTGCCCTTTTGGTTCTTCTTAGTGTTCTTGGTGCTTCCGTTGCCTATCAAAAGCCGAGCCTTGACCTCAACTACTACCGATCTACGTGTCCTGACGTAGAAGGCATTGTCCGTAATGTTACAACTGAGCTTGTTACTCCCAAGAAGAATCTTGCCGCCGCGCTTCTAAGAATGCATTTTCATGACTGTTTCGTCAGAGTAAGTTTGTTTCGCTTAGAGACTGTAATAAATAGATATATGAAAATACATTGCTAATTACTTTTTTTATAATTTATGTAGGGATGTGATGCTTCCCTTCTTCTCAAGTCACCAAACAAGGATGCGGAAAGAGATGCTATCCCTAACTTGTCAGTGAGAGGCTATGAGGTGGTCGATGCAGCCAAGAAAATCCTCGAGGAGAAGTGTCCCAATGTTGTTTCTTGCGCTGATGTTCTTGCCTTAGTAGCAAGAGACGCCGTTGCAGCGGTAACATTTCTTTCCCATTGGACTTGTTTTTCTCATTCAAAAACCATTGAAACTAAAGTACTAAAACCTCCTTTTGTACAGATCCAAGGACCATGGTGGCCGGTTCCATTAGGCCGGAGGGATGGTCGCATATCAAGAAAATCCGAGGCGAATCTACCATCTCCTTTCGCGGACATAGCTACACTGAAGAAGAACTTCTCGGCCAAGGGTCTTACCACTAAAGACCTTGTTGTTCTCTCAGGTAAGTAATCTTATGTGCATTGTTTTCTAAAAGTTTACCAACTTTATAATGTTTCTAAGCTGAATAGTAATAATAATATGGTATCTTGAGTAGGAGCTCACACCATCGGAATCTCTAGTTGCGCTCTCGTTAATACCCGAATCTACAACTTCACCGGAAAGGGAAACAGCGATGATTTCGACAAGTCGATGGACCGTAGCTACGTCGGGGCATTAAGGAGAAAGTGCAACCCTACTGATTTCACGACCCCAGTGGAGATGGATCCAGGCAGTGTCCAGACGTTTGACACTCGCTACTTCAAAGGCGTTTATGAGAAGAGAGGTTTGTTCATCTCTGACTCGGCACTTCTCAATGACTTTGAGACCAGAGGCTACGTTAAGACACAAGCCTACAGTGGAATATTTTCTACCTTCAACAAAGATTTCTCCGACTCAATGGTCAAACTTGGTAAGGTCGAAATACTCACCGGGAAACAAGGTGAGATCAGGAAGACATGCGCCTTGGTTAACTAATTTGGGCATCGATTTGGGTCCAAAAGTTCTATGCTTTTTATGTTCTTTCTTTAAAGGAATTTTCTTGTTTAAGTTTTGAAGTTGTTGTCCATGGTTTTTCTTTCTTCCATTAGTAAATGTAATCTCGTGAGTAATCTTGTATTCTTTATTTCTTTAAGGTTATTATATGCAACGGAAATTTTATTTCACTGAGTTTCGAATTGCCTGTTTATTTTGGTTAAATCGAACCAAACCAAACCCAAACAAAAAAGTGTAAAATAAAAAAAAAAAGTTTAAATTTAAAAATATTTTAAATGATTCTAAACCGAAGATTTGCCTCTCGAATTTGATTAAATCAAACTAAACCGATTGGTCCCTGATCGATTTATGGTACACGTAGCCTTGGAAAAATGTAACCGTACACCGGAGGAGAGCCAAACCAGCCCTTGGCTTAAAAGTAATGGATGGATTGTAATGGTAATGCAGAAATTCATATATGATGCTCGAAAAATCATGTAGTACATGGTATGGTTTGACAAAGCTATGAGAAAATCTTTGTTTATGTCTTTTTTTTTGAAAGAATGTAAAACTTTTATTCAAACAAAAAGTTTTTTTTTTACCATAAATGTTGTGGCCGTAGTTTAGAACACTTTAATCCAAACAGAAAAATGATTCAGCTTATGTCATCGTTGTAAGTGACAACAACACATTAGGCCAAAACGAAGGCCCAACAGAAATCAAGCCCATCAAGCTCCCTTCTTCTTCCTCTGCAACAACAGACAAAGACAGAGAGGATTACGGAAAAGTAGAGATGACTTTACATAGAGGATTACGGAAGAGTAGAGATTACTTTCATCTTCCCTTACAACGACAGACAAATTGAGCAAAACATGGAAAAGAAACTATGATTTTCTCTTATCTTTCTCTTATCTTCATAGTTGTATAAAATGGAACCTTTGTGTAAGAAAGAGGGTGTGGTGAGTTTAATCGAAAACTTTGTTCTTAAGCTCTGTTTTTGTGCTCTGTTTTTGGTTAGGTCACATGGTATCAGAGCTCTTCTAAAACCTTAACAGGTGCTGTCATGGCAGAGGCTCTCGATCCTTATCCTTTTCCTTCTAATCTCCATGTATCTAGTTCCGTCACACTAAAGCTCAATGATAGCAATTATCTTCTATGGAAAACTCAATTCGAGTCTCTTCTCCGAAGTCAAAAGTTACTCGGTTTTGTTACAGGTGACATAACTCCACCGGCGGCTACTGTCACAACCACGGTCAATGAGGTTGTCGTTACGTCTCCAAATCCAGCCTTAGAAGCCTGGACTTGTACTGATCAACTCATCAAGTCATGGATTTTTGGCACTCTCACAGAAGAAGTGCTTGGTTATGTTCATGGGTTAGCCACATCTCAAGATGTTTGGTTCTCTCTTGCTGATAACTTCAACAAGAGTTCTGTTGCCCGAGAGTTTGATCTTCGTCGTCGTCTCCAGTTACTGTCAACCCGGAGCACAGACTTTCCAGTTTATTGTTGTGAGTTCCGAGCTATATGTGATCAACTAAGCTCTATTGGAAAGCCGGTCGAAGAATCTATGAAAATCTTCACTTTTCTCAATGGTTTGGGTCGTGAATACGATCTGATATCTACGGTGGTTCAAAGTTCTATATCCCGTTTTCCCACACCAAACTTTAATGACATTGTCTCTGAAATCTCCGGTTTTCATACTCGTCTTCAATCCTATGAAACTCCGGGTGATGTCACTCCGTTCACAGCCTTTCAAGCTCAACAATCTAGCTATTTCAATCAAGGACAGAGAGGTCGTGGCGGTTACTCAAGTCGTGGTAGAGGTCATGGAAACTTCTCAACCCGTGGGAGAGGCTTCTCACAACAAGTTAACACTTCAGGGCAGATTCAAAACGCTAATGGTTCTACAAACACAAGGCCGATTTGTCAGATTTGTGGTCGTGTTGGTCACACTGCCTTGAAGTGTTGGGACCGTTTTGATCGGGCCTATCAGAGTTATGATGCACCTCAAGCTCTTGCAGCTCTTCGGGTGTCTTATGATACTGGTCGTGAATGGCTTCCAGATTCTGGTGCCTCTTCTCACATCACATCCACGACAACTTCGTTACAAAATGTGATGCCTTACAATGGCTCAGAAAGTGTAATGGTTGCAGATGGTAATTTTCTCCCCATCACTCATGTTGGTTCCACTACCCTCACCACTAATACAGGTAGTCTTCCTCTTTGCGATGTTCTTGTTTGTCCATCAATGCAGAAATCGCTAATGTCAGTGTCCAAATTGTGTGATGATTATCCTTGTGGAGTATTCTTTGATGCTAATGTTGTTTATGTTATTGATCTCGAAACTCAGAAAGTGGTGACAAAGGGACCACGTCATGAGGGTTTATATGTGTTGCAAAATCCAGAATTCATGGCTTTTTACTCAAACCGACAGTGTGCTGCTAGTGATATCATTTGGCATCAACGGCTCGGACATGCCAATTTTCAGATTTTGCAACTTCTCAAATCCAGCAAGGCTCTCTCTATCAATAATAAGATCAACACTTCTCTCGTTTATGAACCTTTCCAAATGGGAAAGAGTTCTCAACTGCCTTTTTCTTATTCTGAATCTAGTGTAATGGAACCACTTGCTCGAATAAATTGTGATCTTTGGGGTCCTTCTCCTATTGTCTCTGTTCAAGGGTTCAAGTATTATGTCGTTTTTGTGGATCAATTCTCTCATTATTCATGGATGTTTCCTCTTAAGCTTAAGTCGGATTTCTATGATGTGTTTACTGCATTCCAAAAACAAGTTGAGAATCAGTTTAATCGAAAAATCAAAGTGTTCCAAAGTGATGGTGGCGGAGAGTTCATGAGTACACGTTTTCGAAAACATCTTACAGATCATGGTGTTGTTCATCTTATGTCTTGTCCATCAACACCTCAACAAAATGGAATTGCCGAACGGAAGCATCGCCATCTCACTGAGTTAGGACTCTCAATGTTATTCCAGAGCAAAACGCCTCTCAAATATTGGGTAGAAGCTTTTTACTCAGCAAATTTCATCTCTAATTTGCTGCCTTCAGCCTCTTTGAAACAAAAGAGTCCACATGAGATGCTGTTCAAGAAACCACCAGTCTACACCTTTCTTCGGGTTTTTGGCTAGCATGCTATCCATGTCTTCGTCCTTTTGGTCAACATAAGTTTGATCCTCGCTCTTTGCAATGTGTCTTCTTGGGGTATCATGCTCAATATAAAGGATACCGCTGCTTATATCCTCCAACGGGTCGCGTATATGTGTGTCGTCATATGATATTTGATGAGCTTTGCTTTCCTTTCACCAACAAATACAAGCATTTAGCTCATCAACATCAAACGGGTCTACTTCAGTCCTGGCAATCCGCAGAAAATCATACTCCGATTCCGCAACATTTACCGACTCTTCCACTTCATGTTGCTCATTATCCTCAAGATCTACCAATGGTGCCATCAAGTACGGGTCTCCCTTCTTCTTCCTCTGAACCGATTGCGAGAGAATCAGAAGAACATATGACTGATATTGAGAGTTGTGTTTCCGAAGCAGAAGAACTAGTGGTAACTACAGAGACTATGATATATCGTGGTTTTTACCCGTTTTTAACCATGATATAAGTCGGTTTTGTATAGTATATTTTGTATTTGTGTGTCTTTTATAGTGTTTTGCAGGAAAATGGTCGTTTGGTGCATTTTGGACAATTATCGAGCATTTTGGAGCTTTAAAGATCAAAGTGGAATCAAGTTGCAGCGTCCCCGTCGATCGACATTAAACGTGTGTCGATCGACACCTGAAGAGACGAAGCAAAGAAGATTTTCACCAGTAGCCAACGCGTCGATCGATACTCCCATCCCTGTCGATCGACAGAGGATCTTTAAAAGCAGAGGATATTTGCACAGACACCACCGTGTCGATCGACACACCTTTAGTGTCGATCGACGGCGAACCTGCAGACCTAATTTTGGGCACTTCTATAAATAGTTTTGTTTCTTTTTCATTGTAAAATATCTAGAAAACTTGTAAAAACTAGATCTATTCTTGTTTTGAGACTTAGAGAGAGAGAGAGAGAGAGAGATTTTGAAGATCTTGGAGGGAGATCTTCATGTTCTTCACCTAGTGACACCATTTGTATCTTCCAAACTCTAACTCTTTTATGAAATTCTATTCAGTTATTATGATTTCTTCATCTATTTCTGAGTAAATTACTTGTTAGGACATAGAGATTTCATGGGTTTTGATGAGAAATCAATAAAATCGAAGATATGTTGAGGTTATCCGTTAGTTCTTCGTTTAGACTGTTCTCAATGCTTGAATCTAGCTTGATCACCTAGAATCTTGATTTTAGGATTGTTGGTTAGCCACGACAGTGGGATTAATAACCTGAATCTAGTCTAAATGGGCAAGGTTACCTATTCGCAAAGAATATTTGGCTTAGGGATTTTGTGAACATATCGAACTCGTGCTAAATGCGTGTTTAGATTCAATGATTCATGAGGGTCTAAATATATATAGCCTTCTTAACGACAGTTAGTTGGTTATACTTTCGTGTTTGAGTTCTAGAACGGTGCGTGATAGAACTTTGACAGTTGTGATAATCTTTGATTCATTGCCTATAAGAATTTCCATGGTCTAACTCTCGTCTCTTAGAGAGCAATGTAAATTAAAACCATCCTTTTCACTTGTTTCATAGTTCCATCTTTTGTTTACTTGTAAAAAGCATTGCTCTAGCTTAAGAATGGATCATTGCAATCCTAGTGTATCAATCAAACCTCTCTGTGGATACGATAACCCTTTGTGCTACAACGTACATAGGGGTTTTTAATGGCCCCGGCCATGTGTACAAAATGCCTGACATCAGACTACAAGTTTAGAATCACAAGAACAAGTGGTAAATACACAGATGCATCCCATGATTACGAGATCAAAGGCTGGTATTCGAAAACCAAATCCTCGGTATGCTCTTGTTGCAAGCAAGACTATTCCCTCTTTACCTACCTCTGTTGAAGAAGCATTAGCTCATCCGGGGTGGCGTCAAGCCATGATTGAAGAATTGGAGACTATCTACGAGACGGATACATGGTCATTAATTCCTGCAACCGAAGAGATGAATATTTTAGGATGTCGTTGGATATTCACTGTCAAACTAAATGCTGAGGGCTCTCTTAACAAACTTAAAGCGCGATTGGTGGCCAAGGGATTTGCTCAAGAAGAAGGTATTGATTTTATTGAAACTTTTAGTCCTGTAGTACGAACGTCAACCATTCGGATTGTTCTTGCTGTAGCAACTGCCAAGGCATGGGACATTACTCAGCTCGATGTCAAGAACGCGTTTTTACATGGTGATCTACAAGAACCAGTTTATATGCTCCAACCACCGGGATTTGAAGATCACGCTCTGCCTAATCATATATGTTCATTGAAGAAAGCTCTCTATGGCCTTAAACAGGCTCCACGAGCGTGGTTTGATAAGTTCAGCCATTTTTTGCTTGAGTATGGCTTTGTTTGCAGTAAAGCTGATCCTTCCCTCTTTGTGTATCATCAAAATGGAGATTCAATGATTCTGTTGCTCTATGTCGATGATATTCTGTTGACTGGTTCCAATCCGAGTCTCTTTAAATCACTAATTCAAGAACTCAGTGGTCGATTTGCTATGAAAGACTTGGGACATCTTCACTATTTCCTCGGAATCCAGGTTCAATCTTCCCCTCATGGTTTGTTCCTCAGTCAAACGAAGTATGTTGAAGAAATTCTTCATCAAGCTAACATGTCCGATTGCAATCCTATGCCTACTCCTTTACCGTTACGGCTTGATCAGGTATTTCGTGATACACACTTATTCTCCGAACCAAACTATTTTCAAAGTCTTGCGGGAAAGTTACAATATCTGACGATTACATGACCCGATATCCAATTTGCTGTCAATTTCATTTGTCAACGGATGCACTTTCCTACGGAATCAGATTTTGGTCTATTAAAGCGCACTCTCCGCTATCTTCGAGGAACATCGCATATGGGTCTTCATCTCTCCAAGAACAGTGCGCTCAACTTGGTTTCTTATTGTGATAGTGATTGGGCAGGTTGTCAAGACACAAGACAATCAACAACAGGTTTTTGTGCTCTTCTTGGCTCAAACATAGTTTCATGGTCTGCAAAACGTCAACCAACGGTCTCTCGGTCTTCTACGGAAGCTGAATATAGAGCGCTTTCAACCACTGCATGTGAACTAACATGGATTTCAGCTGTACTTCGTGATTTGCAGGTTCCTCAACCTAAACTTGCTCTCATTCAATGTGATAATTTGTCCGCAGTTCATTTAACGGCCAATCCAATTCTGCACAACCGATCTAAACATTTCGAAGTTGATTATCATTATGTTCGAGAGAGAGTGGCTCTTGGTGTTCTGGAGATACAACACATTCCCGCTGCTCTACAACTTGCCGATATCTTCACCAAATCTCTTCCTCGTCAATCCTTTCAGTCCTTGAGATCCAAACTGAATGTCGGGAATCCTCCCACCATCAGTTTGCGGGGGGATGTAAGTGACAACAACACATTGGGCCAAAACGAAGGCCCAACAGAAATCAAGCCCATCAAGCTCCCTTCTTCTTCCTATGCAACAACAGACAAAGACAGAGAGGATTACGGAAAAGTAGAGATGACTTTACAGAGAGGATTACGGAAGAGTAGAGATGACTTTCATCTTCCCTTACAACGACAGACAAATTGAGCAAAACATGGAAAAGAAACTATGATTTTCTCTTATCTTTCTCTTATCTTCATAGTTGTATAAAATGGAACCTTTGTGTAAGAAAGAGGGTGTGGTGAGTTTAATCGAAAACTTTGTTCTTAAGCTCTGTTTTTGTGCTCTGTTTTTGGTTAGTTCACAATCGTGAAGCCATATTATGGTTGAGCTGCAAACCACTAGAGTTGCGTTTTGGTATCCAATGTCTCCTACAATACGTATCGAGCTTATTCAAATCCGAACATTCTTGTCTATTAACTTAATCGTAGTTGGTTGCGTTCTCTCCATATGTGACTTTGTTTATTATGTCTTTCACTGCTTTCGGCTCGATTAAAAAAACTTTATAATTTTGTGCTTGTGTATAACATTGCATTTAGTGTTTATGCCTTCATTTTGATTAATAAAACTATAAAATATGTTTTTCTATACCATTTTCTCAAAAAATACAACTTCTAAAGAAAGAGGTTAAGGAGACAGAGGAATGGTGGAAAAGAAGAGAAAGATAATGCAAACATTGCAGACCAAGAAGACGAACGTGCATATGACAACAAATTGTTTATAGTTTTTTTTTCTTTGAATCTTTGAATCTTTGTAGTACATGGTGTGGTTTGACAAAGCTATGAGAAACTCATAATGATGGACTGAAACCAATATAATGAAATCTTTGTTTATGTCTTTTTTTTTTTGAAAGAATGTAAGATTATTATTCAAACAAATTTTTTTTTACAATAAATATTGTGCCGGTAGTTTAGAACAATTTAATCCAAACAGAGAAATGATTCAGATTGGAGTTATGTCATCGTGAAGCCATATTATGGTTGAGCTGCAAACCACTGGACCATTGCGTCTTGGTATGCAATGTCTCCTACAATACGTATCGAGCTTATTCAAATCCGAACATTCTTGTCTATTAACTTAACGAGTAGAGTTAGAGAGTAGAACCGTTGTTGGTTGCGTTCTCTCCATATGTGACTTTGTTTATTTTGTCCTCCATTGCTTTCGGCTCGATTACAAAAAACTTAATAATTTTGTGCTTGTGTATAGCATCGCATTTAATCATTATTCTTTCATTTTGATTGATAATAAAACTATAAAATATGTTTTTGTATACCATTTTCTCAAAAAATACAACTTCGAAGGAGACAGAGGAATTTTGAGATATAAAATTTTTAAACAGATTTATAAATGGCATGTTGGTAAAAAATAATTTAAAAATATCATATTTGAAAAGTGGCATTTCAGTGGCATTTTTGTAAATGTCCATATGTTTTTCTATACCATTTTCTCAAAAAATAAATCTTTTAAAGAAAGAGGTTAAGGAGACAGAGGAATGGTGGAAAAGAAAAAAAGGATAATGCAAACATTGCAGACCAAGAAGACGAACGTGCATATGACAACAAATTGTTTATAGTTTTTTTTTTCTTTGAATCTTTATAGTTAATGACAATGATCGGATTTGGTGAATCATTGACCAATATAAAACAGTTGTTTTGATAATACTATTTTTTTTGTACAATGAGAAACAGAGCTTTCTTTCCACACTCATTACACGCTGTGCATATGAAACTTCTCAAATTCAAAAAAATCTCAAAGAGACAAAAAAAAAAAAAATAGGAGGTTAAGAAGATTTGTTGATCCTTTGTTTTTAATTTCTGGGAAATTTAAATTAAACCATGTACAAGAATCAGAAAGAACGTGGAGGCCTGCAATGTCGTCGTCGTCCTCCTCCTCGGTTCTTGAAAACCAATCAAGAAACAGAGGAATTGTTTAAATGGGTTTATCTTAACCATATTTAAAATTTTATCCATGGACGGTTTCAGTGTATTTTATCATCTATAAAAAGCCTTAAACTCTCTCCATCATCTTCATCTCCAAGTTTGTCTCAACATTTCTTAAGCTAATATTCAAGAAAAGCTAAAAGAGGAAAGACAACAATGGCGATCAAAAACATTCTTTCACTTGTGGTTCTTCTTAGCATTCTTGGTGTTCCTGTTGCCATTCCATTTCCGAAACTTGACCTAAACTACTACAAGTCTAAGTGTCCTGACGCAGAAGTCATTGTCCGTAATGTCACAGAGAAATTTGTTCTTCCGAAGAAGGCTCTTGCGGCCGCGCTTCTAAGGATGCATTTTCATGACTGTTTCGTCAGAGTAAGTTCATTTCGCTTCGTGACTATAACATTAATGAATATATGAGTAAACATTTCTTAAGAACTTTTGTTTTATGATTCATGTAGGGGTGTGATGCTTCCCTTCTTCTCAAGTCTCCAAAAGACGATGCGGAAAGAGATGCTTCCCCTAACTTGTCAGTGAGAGGCTATGAGGTGGTAGATGCCGCCAAGGCAGCTCTCGAAGAGAAGTGTGCCGGTCTTGTTTCTTGCGCTGATGTTCTCTCCTTAGTCGCCAGAGACGCTGTCGTAGCGGTAACATTTTCGCATTGGACTGATATTTCTTATTCGAAAAAACCATAGAAATTAGAGTACTAAAACTTCATTTTGTTGCCTTTCTAAAGATTGGAGGACCATGGTGGGAAGTTCCATTGGGACGGAGGGATGGTCGCATCTCAAGAAAAGACGAGGCTAATCTACCATCGCCATTCGCAGATATCGCTACTCTGAAGAAGAACTTTACCGACAAGGGTCTTACCGTTAAAGACCTAGTCGTTCTCTCAGGTATTTCCACAAACACCTTATGTGCATTGTATTCTAAAAGTTACCAACTTTAAGATGTTTACAAGCTGAATAATAAAAATGGTTACTTGAGCAGGAGCTCACACCATTGGAATCTCTACGTGCGGTCTTGTAAACCCCCGTATCTACAATTTCAACGGAAACGGCGATTCTGATCCGTCCATGGACACTAGCTACGTTGGGGAATTGAAGAAAAGATGCAAGCCTAGTGATTCCACCACCACAGTGGATATGGACCCAGGCAGTGTCGAGAAGTTCGACTCTCACTATTACAATGCCGTGTATGACAAGAAAGGACTGTTCGTATCTGACTCGGCACTTCTCAATGACGTTGAGACCAAACTCTACATTACGAGTCAGGTCAAGTTAGGTCTAAATTCCTTCAACGAAGATTTCGCCGAATCAATGGTCAAACTTGGTAAGCTCGACGTACTCACCGGGAACAAGGGTGAAATCAGAGCGAAATGTTCCGTCGTTAACTAATTTTGGATATGGATCGCGGTTTTCGGATGATTTGAGTCCTAAAGTGTTCTGCTTTTTATGTTACTTTTCTTTCACGGAAGCTTCTTTATTTTGAGTTTTGGAGTTGTTGATCATGTTTTTAATTCTTCCATGAATAAATGTAAGCTAACTGAGCATAAAAACCAGAGTAACTGAGCATAAAAACCAGTTTTTGGCTTATGAATGGGTAATAAATAGTAACTGGCTTGACATGCATTGTTGGTAATGCAGTGTTATTGTTTAGAAAATGGGTTTTAACTTTTAAGTATGCTAGAAACTCATTATGATGCTTGAACATCCATGTAGTTCATGTTGGTTGGAGAAAGCTTATGATGGGAAACACGTAATAATGGGTTGAAATCAATATAATGAATGGTGTGTAGGATTGAAATTGTAAACTTTAGCTTAAGAGAATAGAAAGAAAAAAGAAAAAAATTTAACTGAATGTAAAAAAATTTCAAACAAAAAAAAATTATGGAATAATGTAATTAGGACTTATGGAATTGAGTCGGTTCTTTATAACTTTGTCAACTTTCATTAACATGGAGACTATGTTCTGCTTTGTGTGCAAACAAAGGAATTGATAGGAATAATGTAAGTAGGACTTATGAAGAAGACGAAATAATTACAGATTCAGTACCAAAGAAATGTGAAGCCATGAAGTAAAAGTCTTTTGACTTTAGTGAGACTTCACTTCAAAACATCATACAAAGGCTGTCTGCCAAATCAGACTTGGAGGAAAAGGCAAAAACATACAAAAGAAAGAATAAGCATTTAATGGAACCGCATTTCTTCATGATCTCCCCCTTGTTCCCGGTGAGAATTTCAACAAAACCAAGTTTGACCATTGAGTCAGAGAAATCTTTGGCGAATGAAGAAGACTGAGGAGAAATCTGCTTTTCGGTGTAGCTTTTGGTCTCAAAGTCATTGAGAAGTGCCGAGTCAAAGATGAACAAACCTTTCTTGCTATTCACGGCATTGAAGTATTTAGTGTCAAACTTCTGGACACTTCCTGGATCCATCTCCAAATGGGGTCTTGAAATCATTGGGCTTGCATATTTTCTTCAATGACCTAACGTAGCTAGGGTTCATAGACGGGTCTAAATCACCCTTTCCGGTGAAGTTGTAGATACGGGCGTTCACGATACCGCAGTTAGAGATTCCGATGGTGTGAGCTCCTACTCAAGAAACCATTTTTAGTATTAAGCTTAGAAACATGTTTGAAGAATTACCTGAGAGAACGGCAAGGTCTTTAGGGCTAAGACCCTTGGCGGCAAAGTTCTTCTTCAATGTAGCTATGTCGGCGAAAGGCGATGGTAGATTAACCTCGGATTTTCTTGAGATGCGACCATCCCTATGGTCCTTCGATCTGTAGAAAGCATACAAAAGGAGGATTTAGTACTCTAAGTTTCAACCGTTTTTAAATAAGAAAATAAGTACAATGCGAAACTGTTACCGTTGCTACTGCGTCTCTGGTGACTAAGGCAAGAACACACAATAACGGGACACTTCTTTTCGAGGGCGTTTTTGGCGGCATCCACCACCTCATAGCCTCTCACTGAAGAGTTTAGGGAAAGCATCTCTTTCCGCATCCTTGTTTGGAGACTTGAGAAGAAGGGAAGCATCACATCCCTTAATGATTCATTAAAAAAAACAAATTGTTAGGAAATTTTACTCATATATCCATTATTATAGTCTCGAAGCGAAACAAACTTACTCGGACGAAACAGTCATGGAAATGCATCCTTAGAAGCGCAGCCGCAAGACTCTACATTTTAAAAACAAGATCAGTTGTGACACCACGGACAATGCGCTCTGCGTCAGGACACTTAGAACGGTAGTAGTTGAGGTCAAGACTCGACATTGGATTGGCAACAGAAACTCCAAGAACACTAAGGAGAACCAAAAGGGCAAGAATGTTCTTGAGCGCCATTACTCTCTCTCTTTTCTTAGCTAGTTAGCTTTGTTGAGTGTTACCAAGAAAGATTAAAGCGAGTTCAAGATGAAGGTGAAGGAAACAATCTAATGCTATTTATAGATGATCCATGGACATTGAAAACGTCCACGAATCCACGATTTCTAAATTTACTACAAATTAAGTTTTTTTTCCATCTTTTATACAGTGTAATAAACCGAGTGGATGGTACAATACGACTGTCAACGTTTAGGGCACCAAGATACCATAACATAGGCAGCAAAACAAAAAATGATAATGAGAATCAAAGTCCAAAAGATTACAGAGAAACTAGAAAGCAAATCTACCACTAAACGCAAAGAGCTGAAAAGCAATTACAAACAACGAAGAGCGTGAGAATAGTAGAAGTCACAGAACTAACAAAGCTCACGAGTCGAAAACGAGGCTAGAGGCAACCGCGAAGAAATAGACCCAAATACAACAAAAAGCTTGATCAAAGAACTATGAATGAAAATCTAAACTCCTATCCACCTAATCGTCATTCAAAGAGATCTAGAACATTGCATTCCCTACATAACATGTTAAACTAGGTGTTCTTCGTTCAATGATTATAAATAGATGGAGTATTGAGCCGAACCTCATACCTCTTCGTTCAAAACCCGTTTGATCAAAGATGGAAGATATACAAAACAAATGATGTAAGACTACATAGTACATATAGTTAGTTTCAAAAAAAAAAAAGACTATAGTATAATAGTTTGTATATACTATAGTTTGTGTGTTTTGAGCAAAACGAATGGTGTAGTCAAAATAATAACTTCGGAAAGAAAAAAACTCAGCTAAATTCAAAACTAAAATTGCCAAAATTATACTGTAAAATAAAAGAGACCAGGTGTGATTTTCTTAATATATAGAATTGTTTAAATGAATCATATTTACACATATTTTTATGTGTGATGCACATGTAAGGGCATGTGCATTGGGGGTCTAATTGGTGTTCTTATAATATAAAATTATTAAAATGGTTGTAAAATGAAGAAATATAGTGTTTTTGTGGGGTATATTGAAATATAAAATTAATAAAATTTGAGTAAAGAGAGTAGAGAGTGTCTAAAAGAAAAAGAGAGTGTCTAAAATTAGATATTTTGGAGAATGTTTTTAAAAGGAAGAGAGAGTGTAAATATTAAATTAATAAAAGTTGAGTAAAAGAATGAAAGAGAAGTTATAAAATTGAGTAAAAAGAAGAAAGAGTGTGTGTTTTAATAATTTTATATGGTCTTAAGACACGATGGTGTCTACAATGCACATGAAGACGCCTAATTACCACACAGCAAAATAATTATAGCATGACACCAATATTGTAAACACGTTCACAGATGAGGTCTCAATTCAAAAGTCATACGAATACGATGCATGTAAGTATTTTCTTCGTAACTCCCCCATATCTTTATGTATCAATATTCTACGGTGACCATTTTGGATTAAACTTTTAGTTATTTTATTGAAATATGAAATTTCAAAATATGTTAGGCAAGTAGGATCGAGAGTACGAAGGTTAAGTGCAAGAGAGGCATGAGAGCAGTAAATGGCCTAAACCATGCAGCCTCTGTGTTCACATTTATTACCAAGAGCAACTATTCGCCACCCTATCGTACACGTACAGCTCCATCTATATACATATACATACATGATACATGTTATTTTAAAATTAAAAAATAAAAAAATCGTGTTAGTATAATCTTTGAGTGTAAAACCTTATGAAATAGTGAGGTATATACGCATAAATTTTCTATGCCTTCGCGTGAAGTACGTAATCAATGCATGACTTTACAAATTAACAGTCCTTTTTTCGATAGGTGATTTGTATTTAAACAACTTCATTGCACGTTATGATTTAACTAATTCAATGCTTGGGCCACAAAGTAATGAAAACGTATATCTTTCTTGGCATGTAAAATGAAGTTTTGATTATTGTGTAACGAATGGAATTTTTTTCTTTTAAGTAGTTTAGTTTTTTTCCAATATAATTAATTTATTTTATAGGAAAATATACATAAATTATATTTTAAAAACTTAAATAAATTGTGATCATATACGTAGAAAGTACAGATTAAATTCATTTATAAAAATATAAACATTTTATCATCATATATATCAAGAATTCAAAAGTGAATAAATTTATCATTTGAATAAGAAAATTAAATTTAGTTAAATAATTATGTTTAACATAATTTTTCATCTAAAAATATGATAATTACTTGGTAAAAAATATAGTTATAAGAGAGTATTTTAAAAATAATAAAATACTAACAAAGACTTAGATTATATCCAGATATCTAAAATTTTATATTCAAATAAAGAAATAGATAAGAATAGCTTGTAAATAGTTAAAGAAAAAAATCATTTTGTTACTTAATTAAATGACATGTAATACTCCAAGAGTATTTTATAGTCAAAGTTTTTAAAAATGTTAATGAACTTTCCCAAAACTAATCAATTATATTGTTAATGAACTTTCCCAAATATATATATATATATAGTATATATATAATTAATGGATCTCTTAGCCATCATTCTCAAAACTATACTATACTCTATGTAAAAATATATATATATATATATATATATATATATATATATCAAAACCGATGGTATAATATATATCATCGGTTCCCTAAGATTTTAAAAAACACATACTTTTGTAACATATCTCTCCCCTTTCTCTCTCTCTCTCTTTATAAGCGTGTAGGATAATTAAGTGTCCCTCTCTCACCATTTAATTTCATTGCCCACTCTCAATACTCTCTGCAATTACTTCTCTCTCTCTCTCTCTCTCTCTCTCTCTCTCTCTCTCTCTCTCTCTCTCTCTCTCTCTCAAGTTTTGCACCTACCTTTCAAAACTCTTCGCCAAAAAACCGCTTCACAAAACCATCAAGCGGTTTTCCGACCAACAAATCTCTGACCAGACACCAATTCACTCCTCTTTCTCTCTCTAGGGTTTTGTTGAATCTTCCTTGCAGTGTATATCTCCAAAATCTAATCATTTCATGGGTTTATATTTATTTTATCATTAATGTTGAATAATTTTTTTTTTTAATTCATTGTTTTATATGTTAATGGATCCTTACACTGTTTCTTCATAAGACTCTCACTTTCATGATATATTTTATAATCATATACTAGTATCGTCTATATTGAATTTTCAGTTAGTCATTTATATTTATCTTAATTTTCATTCTTTAAACATTAATTGATTTCTAATTGCTTTAATATTAAGCTGAAAAGCATCGAATATTTGTAATTCCTCTCTGATTTTATTTTCTGAGTTTTTAATGTCTGTTTATTTTTCTTAATTTCAGTTAATCTGAATAATTGTCAGAGATAAAAACCCTTAAGACAACACTAAAGGGGAAGATTAAAGGTTTGTAATTTCTTCGTATCATTTCTTTTCACTATACGTTTGTTTTTATATATAAAAACGAGTATATCTACATTTGTATATTTACGTGTGAAATAAAAACGTTTAAACACGATGAAAAAAATAGCTGGAAAATTTTAACACATCACCCAGGCCTTATGTTATGTCACGTTGGTTGTAACTTGTAAGTTGTATAATAACTTCTATGTTGGTCCGTCGCACCGTGCACAGATATAAAAATATTATTCATTTCAATTTTATAAATATCAAAAATAAAAAGTTTACTTTTTTCTTGGAGAGTGTTTGTTATTTAAAAACATGCTAATGATTATAATATATTTAATTACATTTTGTTCTCTTCTCACGAAAATAATGTTTTTTTTTTTCGTAAACAGGATAGAGTTGGGATTTTTTATACTACTTTATTGCTTTGAACAAATAAGTCCAACAATTCTCTTTTTGTCTTCTCTTTCGTCTCCATCTTCTAAATAACCAGAAACCTCGAAATTGTTATCAAACACCATCAATCAAAGTTATTACTTGAGCTAGGTATCAAATTGTTATACACTACAATATGATTCTTAAATCAATTTCAAAGATTTCGTTTTAGCCTTTTTAAAATGAGAAAGAAATTTAGGAGGTAATTTGAATAATATTGAGTATGTGAAATACATTATTTTGGGTTGGATATTTAATAACATATATTTATATGTGATTGTGATGTTTTTTTTTCTCTTTTTTTCTGGCAATGCTCTTTTTTCTTGCTTTCAATTAGTGGGTCCTTTGTTTCCTACAATCATCTGCAATTTCTTCATTTTTCTACTTGCTTATATCCTTTTCTAATATCTTGAAGAAGGAAGACAAAAGACTAAAAAAAAAAAGTTTCAAGTTGTTGACGTGGAAAAAGTATTGCCATAATTTTTTCACAGTCTAGGAGAAATCTCTCTTCTTCTTGACTCTCGTACCCAAGAACAAACCCTAATTTTTTTTCCCAATATTTGACAAAACTGTCTACTCCTTTTTGCCTTTAGGATTTGCTTAGTATAAGAAGAAGACAAAGATGTTCGAGCCAAATATGTTACTTGCGGCGATGAACAACGCAGATAGCAATAACCACAACTATAACCATGAAGACAACAACAATGAAGGGTTTCTTCGTGACGATGAATTCGATAGTGCGAATACTAAATCAGGAAGTGAGAATCAAGAAGGTGGATCCGGAAACGATCAAGATCCTCAACATCCTAATAAGAAGAAACGATATCATCGACACACGCAACTTCAGATCCAAGAGATGGAAGCGTATGTATATAAACTTCATGTTTAGCTTCAATTTTCTTTACTTTTTTTTGACAAATTAATTTTTATTTTGGTGGTTAAATAGATTCTTCAAAGAGTGTCCTCATCCTGATGACAAGCAAAGAAAACAACTTAGCCGTGAATTGGGTTTGGAACCTCTTCAAGTCAAATTCTGGTTCCAGAACAAACGCACCCAAATGAAGGTATACTCTTATGAACATATGTGAATCTATATTAGAGAAGATTTATAATACATGTGAAATTATTATCATAAACGTATTAAATCTATGAATTTGATCTCAAAATCACCCATTTTACAGGATCTTAGGAAATTCAATAATATATGCCTATCTAATGACAAGTTTTTGGGTGAATTATTGGTGTTTCATTTAGAATTAATTCATTGCTTTTGGTAGATATTTGGCAGATTAATTTTTAGATTTAATTTAAACAGTTGACTTAATTTTCTTACTTTTCCTTCAGTTGAAATGTTGTTCTTTGGCAGAACTATTATTGGTAGATTCAGCTATAGAAAAAGTTGTTTGGTTGAAACAATTGTCTCATTTATTAGTTAAGTTAGAGCTATAATCTACATAGATTGGAACTTTTTGGACACATGTGCTTACGCTATGCAAATACGGTGAAACACAAAACGTGTACACAAGTGTATTATGTGTGTGCATACATATACTTTATATCCTCTTTTAGTAAAATCTTTTGTTGCTTGGGTGTTCTAATTAAATTTGATAAAAACCATAGAGACAACTGAAATAGGATTTTATTCGTGCAGAATCATCATGAGCGGCACGAGAATTCGCATCTTCGGGCAGAGAATGAAAAGCTTCGAGGAGACAACCTTAGATATCGAGAGGCTCTTGCAAATGCTTCATGTCCTAATTGTGGTGGTCCAACAGCTATTGGAGAAATGTCATTTGACGAACACCAACTCCGCCTCGAAAATGCTCGATTGAGGGAAGAGGTATGAGAACTAATCGAATATTTAGATCATATTTCAATCCTAATTAAATTACTAGTGTTTAATGTACAATTAATGTTCGTCGCATGTTTGATATATCCTCCTATTCACCAAAAAAATATTGTTTTTATTTTGATATCTTATACAAATAAAAAAAAATGTAATAAAATCATTAATGTATATATCGTTTTCCAAATAAAATGTTCTCACTCATGTATTTAATAATGATAAAAAAATAATTGTCAAAAGAAAATAATTGAAATGAAAATATACCATTTTATTTGTAACGGATCAAGGTTAGAGAAATGCAAATTCATTATGAAATATTAAAGCCACACTTTTTTGAAATGGAAGAGTATGAAGTTATATGTTGGGAAATTAACCCTCATAACCCAAAAAAAAATTATAGTTAAAATCCTTACCAAATACCCTAAATTATATGATTATCATTTAGCCACATTAGTCAATTTTGATTAGTTGTCTAATTATTAATTTTTTTGGTTACTTGGCAAATTAACCCTTATGTTTTTAAATCTTTACAAAAAAAAATATAGATTTTCCAATATCAAATCTATCCTCTCATTATTAATTCATTCAATACTCGCACTTTTTATTGACTTTACAAAGAAAGTAAAAAAACATATATCTTTGTGAAATCAAAGACAATATCTATAAAACTATTTAACTTAAAGATATGGAGAGGGTAATTCATAACTAATACTGTTTGTTCTTTCTTGTGAGCCAAAACCATATATATGAACAAAGTTCTCTTCTTGTTTGTCCTCTAGATCGACCGTATATCCGCGATTGCAGCCAAATACGTAGGCAAGCCAGTCTCAAACTATCCTCTTATGTCTCCTCCTCCTCTTCCTCCTCGTCCTCTAGAACTTGCCATGGGAAATCTTGGAGGAGATGTTTATGGAAACAACCCAACCGATCTCTTCAAGTCCATTACTGCACCAACAGAATCTGATAAACCGATGATCATCGACTTATCCGTGGCTGCAATGGAAGAGCTCATGAGAATGGCTCAAGTAGACGAGCCACTTTGGAAAAGTTATGTTTTAGACGAAGAAGAATATACACGGACGTTTCCTAGAGGGATTGGACCTAGACCGGCTGGATTTAGATCCGAAGCTTCACGAGAAAGTGCGGTTGTGATCATGAATCATGTTAACATTGTTGAGCTTCTCATGGATGTGGTAATTAACATTTTTTTTCATATTGCATTTTTATAAGCAATTTTATCTGTTTTTAGGGTATTTAACAATATTGATATGATATTTGTAGAATCAATGGTCCACGGTTTTCGCGGGGATGGTTTCTAGAGCGATGACATTAGCGGTTTTATCGACTGGAGTTGCAGGAAACTATAATGGAGCTCTTCAAGTGGTAAATTTACTCTTTTTCTTGCAAAAATGTAAACATGAAAAAGTAACAACTTAGGACTCAAGCAACTACTCTGTGTAAACAACTTGGAACTCAAGCGACTACTCTGTTTTTGTCAGATGACTGCAGAATTTCAAGTTCCATCACCGTTAGTACCAACCCGCGAAACCTATTTCGCACGTTACTGTAAACAACAAGCAGATGGTTCGTGGGCGGTTGTCGATATTTCCTTGGATAGTCTCCAACCAAATCCGCCTGTTAGATGCAGGCGTCGAGCTTCTGGATGTTTGATTCAAGAAATGCCAAATGGATACTCTAAGGTAACAAATAAATACAAACATTAGGTTATGTAACGAATCAAATTAAGTAGAGAGACTTCAATGTAATAGGTGACTTGGGTGGAGCATGTGGAAGTTGATGACAGAGGAGTTCATAACTTATACAAACATATGGTTAGTACTGGTCATGCCTTTGGTGCTAAACGCTGGGTCGCGATTCTTGACCGCCAGTGCGAACGGTTAGCTAGTGTCATGGCTACAAACATTTCCTCTGGAGAAGTTGGCGGTATAACATACTGTTTCCTTCATTAGTACCTTCTCAGAATCGATTTAGAAAAAGAATCACAGTACTACATTTGATGAATTTGTAGTGATAACTAACCAAGAAGGGAGGAGGAGTATGTTGAAATTAGCGGAGCGGATGGTTATAAGCTTTTGTGCAGGAGTGAGTGCATCAACCGCTCACACGTGGACTACATTGTCCGGTACAGGAGCTGAAGATGTTAGAGTGATGACTAGGAAGAGTGTGGATGATCCAGGAAGGCCTCCGGGTATCGTTCTTAGTGCAGCTACTTCATTTTGGATTCCTGTTCCTCCGAAGCGAGTTTTCGACTTCCTCAGAGATGAAAATTCAAGAAATGAGGTATATTAAGGTACTAACAACTTTGTTCTGTTTTTAGAAACAGAGTTTTTAACGTTCATGTGAGGTTTTTGCAGTGGGATATTCTGTCTAATGGAGGAGTTGTGCAAGAAATGGCACATATTGCTAATGGGAGGGAAACCGGAAACTGTGTTTCGCTTCTTCGGGTAAATGTGAGTCGATTTGTTGTTAAACCGGGTTTTCGACTCTTGTTATCATTCATTCTGATCTAGGCTTAATACTTGTTTTAATGTTTCTTTATGTTATAGAGTGCAAACTCTAGCCAGAGCAATATGCTAATTCTACAAGAGAGCTGCACTGATCCTACAGCTTCATTTGTGATTTACGCTCCTGTCGATATTGTAGCGATGAATATAGTGCTTAATGGAGGCGATCCAGACTATGTCGCTCTTCTTCCTTCGGGTTTTGCTATACTTCCTGATGGAAATGGCAATAGTGGAGGAGATGGAGGGTCTCTCTTGACAGTTGCTTTTCAGATTCTGGTTGATTCGGTTCCTACGGCTAAATTGTCTCTTGGCTCTGTTGCAACTGTTAACAATCTCATTGCTTGCACTGTTGAGAGGATCAAAGCTTCCATGTCTTGTGAAAATGCTTGAAAAAAAAATCCATTAGGTACTTTTAGTAAACAAAGTTTGCCAATTTTTTTATCGGTTTTACGCCTTTTATGTACTCATTTGCTTGTTATTTCTGCAGGAAATGAAGAAAAAAGAGCATGTTTTTCGGTTTTGAAGAGAGTTTTTTTTTTTGGTAAAGCAAAGGAGTCAAGAGCGAACCTCACAAGATATACCATTGAGTAAGGAATGTTATGTGTTGTAGTGTTGAGTTTTGCTCTGCTTATTTTGATGACGAAAACTTAAGCAGTGAAAAACTTTTTACTTTGAAATAATGTGAGAATGCAAATGGTTTTACGAGGTTCGGGAATTGACTTCCCCTGCAACATACTGGTGATTAGATTTAAAGAACTAGGCCAAGAAATGTTTATAGCATTTCTTTTTGTGTTTTTTTTTTGCTTTCTTTCTTGTGGTTTAATGGAAATCAAGAAGTTGAAATTTGAAATTTGTCTTTCTTTTTGAAATTTGTATAAATATTCTACTGGTTTTTCAGTTTTGTTAACCTTTTTGGTTATGGTTTAACTTAAAGACCGAATCAAGAACACCGTAAACTCCAAGCATAAATTAGATTTGAATAAGTTTGAGATGAAATGGTGCTTATATTGTTATTCTCCTCAAGTCTACTTCTTCTTTCCAAGTGGTTCAGAAGCATCTCCTCCACTTTTCTTCTCATCTCAATTGTAATGTTATCATAACCTTCATGAGCTTGGTTGCATCTCTTGTTTCTTGACTTGTTCACTAACTCATTCTGAAACAAACGAACTAAGTGACATTTCCATTGAAGTTAATCTGCCACAATCACCTATCTTGCCTTTCTTTTTCGGTATTCTACACATCCTACATCGTTTTAAGTCATGTTCTGCAGAATCTTAGAATGTTTTTGTAATTTTGCAGGGGAATAATGCTAAGAACACTAGCGGTTGCATCAGAAGAAAGACACGGTCTTACGGTTGTGGAGATAGTAGTGAATGCTCTTAAATTCTGTGTAACCGCGAGCGCTACTATAGTCTGCACAATCTATGCAAAGAAGAAGCTAAGCGCAATGCAACAATCGGAGGAAGCTTAGACAGTATAAAATCTATTACTCGAGAGTTCTTTTCACCTTTAGACGTTTCAAGAGCCATCGTTACCACAACATTATCATCTAACACGATACGTATAATCACAATTTTGGTTTTGTTTCATTTATTATATTTTTGAAAGTGAATATCTCTGCTTTTCTGTGTACTATCAACAGAAAATCCCCTTCAATGGGTGGGTCTATTTAAGAAAAAAAGAAAGAAAAAAGTAACCCATATTTTTCAACCACCAAATGATGCTTATTTCTTTTTCTTCTTACCCCCTATGCTTGTCCATTGCCTTACTTCTTCTTAATACCCCTTGCTTTATCTTGCTTGTCCCTGATCTGCTGCTCTCTTTTCTTCTTCTCGTCCTCTCTTTTCTTCTTGGTCTTCTCTTTATCCGTCTTCCTTTGTTCCTCCCAAGAAATCTTCCTGGGATCTAAGTTGTCTTTGGTTTCCTCTGAGCCTTCCAAGACAGTCTCCACTAACGCATCTGCCATTAGTTTCTCTACTACATCTTCCTCTGAGCCTTCCATCAAGCCTTTCCTCCTTAAATCATCTACCATTAGTTGCTTCACTGCATCTGACAAAAAGCAGAGAGCTCATTCAGAAATTTAAAAACAGAAATTTGAAATAAGGTTGAGACTACATACCAAATCACACCACTGGATTCACGGGAGCATCATCAATCAGATGCTCAGAGTTACCTTGATCTACTATCATCTTCTCAGAGTTACCTTGATCTACTATTTGTTGCTTCAGTTCATCATCCTCCTCTTGTGCATCTACCAAAAGAACAGAGAGCCAATTAAGAAATTTAAAAACAGAAATTGGAAAAAAGGGTTGAGACTACATACCGAATAACGCCAGCGGATTCACGGGAACATCATCAATCATCTTCTCAGAGTTACCTTGATCTACTATTTGTTGCTTCAGTTCATCATCCTCTTGTGCATCTGCCAAAAGAATATAGAGCTAAGTATGAATTCTAAATACAGAAGTTGGAAAAAAGGGTTGAGACTACATACCGGTTAACACCGGATTCACGACAACATCATCATTCAGCTGCTCAGAGTTACCTTGATCTACTATCAGCTGTTGAGAGTTACCTTGATCTACTATTTGTTGCTTCAGTTCATCATCCTCTTGTGCATCTGCCAAAAGAACAGAGACCTAACTAAGAAATTTAAATACAGAAGTTGGAAAAAAAAGGGTTGAGACTACATACCAGTTAACACCGGATTCACAACATCATCATCATTCAGCTGCTCAGAGTTACCTTGATCATATTCTTCACCCACGCAAGACTTTGAAGTACCAGTATTGATACTGATCACTGGACCTTCTCCTTTAGCCGACATTATCAGCAAACAAAACAAAAGAACGGAAATTATCAAAAGTCTGATTAGGGCAAAGTTAGAAAATATTAGGCTAAGTTTTGGTTTCCTGATATTTATATATAGATATAAAAGGCCTTCTAGGTTCTTAAAAGGGTATAGACTTATGACTTTAACATTGATATCACAATGAATATATACATCCAAGGAGAATAATCGTATGAGATCTCTAAATATCTATCGTATCAATCATATCTTGCTATGCAAGGCTATACAAATATTCTATGGAGAGCATATGGAAATATCTTAACTAACAGATTCTTCCAGAAAACAAAAAGGAAAAACAGGCTTATTTTAGAAAATGGAAATATACCTAACCAATCTGTCGGCGTTCCTCTTGCATAGAATAATATATATGCACTCCGTGTTAGAACATATTCCTTTGTAACCACCTTTGTGACCTAGAAAAGTTCCAATTAGTCAAACACTTCTTCAAAGACCAGATTGTACAAAAACCTTATCAAAATCAATCTGATTAACATACTTTTACCTCTGCATCAAACTTTTGCCATGTCTCTCCTGATCTTACATACCATATGTCATGACTGAGATGCTCCATCATTGCATATAGCTCGTATTTTGTCGATACCTGTACGAAACAAGAAGCAGAATGTAATGTTCAGAACTTGGAAATTACAAATAGAACTTGGATATTACAAATTACAAACAGTGCAGAAAATAATGCACTTACGAAACAAGAAGCAGAATGAGCACTTACTCCAGGATTTTGGTTCATTGAAACTCAATGTTTTTCTTCTCAACGTCCTTGAATCTCTTCAAGTGGAAAGTAGCAACCAGCGGCAACTGATGGAGCTTAACCTGCTTGACTTTTGTGACTTTTTCATCAAAATCCTCACAACAATTATCACAACTAAGCTCCTCTTCGATTTTCTCCAAATGAGTAAAAGCCTCAAGCGCACTACCAAGAGATTCAACCTTTTGAATATCAAAACTACATCCAATATTAGGCTCATGTGTATCCACAAAGTTGTTACAACTACAACAGCGAATCTGCAAAAAGAAAAGGACAAAACATATAATATGGAATCGATCATATCAACGATATAAGGAATGAATGACTCATATCAAAGATTGCTATAATGCAGGATACAATCAAATCACAGACTGATATAATAAGGGTCTATATATGTATAGTGTATATTCAATCATAAATTTTTTCTGTGTGCAAACCTCTCAATAATAAGATCATTACTTCAAACATGTTTATGGTATCACGAGCAAACAATCCATAAGATCTTACCCTTGTGCAGAGAACTCCACCAAACATGCTTTTGATAAGACTATAAGCATTGAAGCTATGTTTATGTTGTCATATCTTGAACCCTGAAGAAGAATATTTCAAAGCGTTTCTTGAGAAATTTCAAAAAGAAGAAACAGAAACCGAAGGAATTGAGACAAATAAGAAAGAATGTAGAAGATTTGAAAAGAATTACCAATTACTCAGCAAAAGAAAAAAATTGTAGAAGAATTCCGAGACTTACCATTTTCCTTCCAGAGAGATTGCGGGTTGAGAAAGTTTTCTGTAGAGAAAATTCACACTTAGAAGAAGAAGAAGAAGAGGAGAAGGAGAAATTGTAAAAAAAGTTCATGAGACTACCAATCACCTTCGAGAGTGAGAAAATTTTCTACAAAGAAAATTTTGCAATCGCCGATAAAAGTTTCTGATGGAGAGAGACTAAGATTCTGTTGAGCGAGAAAGGACTGTTTTGTTTTCAGATACAGAGCGAGAGAGAAGTAGAAGAAGGAGAAATTGCAGAACCATTGAAGAGATTACCAATTACCTTCGCGAGTGAGAAAATTTCTGCAATCGCCAATAAAGTGTTTCTAAGATTCTGTTGAGCGAGAAAGGACTGTTTTGTTTTCAGTTACAGAGCGAGAGAGAAGTAGAAGTAGAAGAAGGAGAAGGAGAAATTGCAGAAGCATTCAAGAGATTACCAATTACCTTCGCTAGTGAGAAATTGCAGGCTAGAAAATTCTGCAATTGCCGATAAAATTTTCTGTTGATTACGGTATACAATTACTTCTTACAAGACTTAGCAAAGGAATAAGAGAAGAAGAATTCAAAAAAATTCCAGAGATTACCTGTGAGAAATTGCAGAGAAAATTTTCGGTTGGAGGAGAGAGAGAGAGAAGAAGATTCTGTTTTCTGTTATGGTTATAGAGAGAGAAGTAGAAGAAGAAGCCGCTTGAACAGAATTTCCCCCTCCAGAGGAACCACCCAATGAAGGGCCGACACCTGGCATCGTCAATTTCACCGGAATCCGGTTCCTGGATCCGGATCCAGATCCATTCGATTTCTATTTGCTTCTACAGCTTTCATAAAATTATAGAGCCATAAGGAGAATGAAAAAGCCTCTGCATGCATCTGAGAGATTTGAGAAAGAGTAGCCATTTGAGAGAGAAGTGTGTTTTGGGTTTTTGGAGAAGAAACAAAAACGCAAGGTTTTGGCTTTTGGACAGCGAGAGAGGTCTCCCTTTGCATTTATTTTTTCTTGGTTACGTGTCATGTATCTGACCCTTAGATTTCTCCCTCATCGCCACGTTTCCTTTTGTTAAAGATTATTATTATCTGGTTTTAGTTAAATTCGTATGGTTATGTTAACCGATCAATTTCATGGGAAAAATGTCAAAAAAAGCGTGTACTTTCAAAAAGTGGCCATTAAAAGACCCAACTCTCATATCACCATTTAAAGCTCAAAGTTTCTGTTGACTTTCTATTAAAATACCAAACTTTTGTTGACTCGGCCATAAAAGGCACCACGTTAAGTCTCTGTTAGAAATCAGCTTACGGTGTTAAAATGTCGTTACGGGTCTCCGTCTAATGAAAACGGGATCGTTTTAATTATCACAAAACGACGCCGTTTTACGAATCTCAGAGATGAGAAAATTCCCAAATCGGGATTCTATCCCCAATTTCCCAATTTTTTCTCAAATCCATAACCCTAAAAATCTAATCTCTCCATTCTCATAATTTCTGCTGTCAATCTCTTGTTTTTTTGTAAAAATTCTCTCAATTCTCTCAATTTCTTCTCGAATCCTGATTATGGTGAAAACTCGTGGTGGAAAAAAGAGTTGTCCGAGCCGTCGTTCGAAGAGATTGAACCCTGAAGAGGCTGGACCATCGGAGGTTGAACCATCGGAGGTTGAACCACCGGATACTGAGGTTGTTCATCCATCGAAACGGAAAAAGAAGACGACAGTGGTTGAAGATATTGAAGAAGATCGTGAGGCATTGAGTGGAGATGATTGTGCAGTCGTTGGCGATGAAGACTGTGATGACGTTGGGTATGCAGGCCATGGAAACAAGAACAATGCAACTAATCCAGAAGAAGCAACAGATAACGGTGTAGGTTTAGAGGAACGAGTTTGTGAGAACTTGGAAGCTGAGTTTGGAGTAGAGGCGAGAGAAGAAGACATTGGAGGTGAGAATGATGCAGAAAGTGGAGATGATATCTGGGATGATGAGAGAATTCCAGAAGCAAGGTCAAACAGTGATATCGAATGGGATGACGAATCTGAGCCTGAAGCAGAAGCTGCAGATAGTGAAGATATTCTAAGTTTAGGGAAAACATTTAATTCCCCAGAAGATTTCAAGAGGGCTGTCCTAAGGTATTCTCTGAAATCTAAGTATGACATAATGCTTTATAGGTCTAGAAGTCTACGGGTTGGTGCTAAGTGCTCAGATAGTGATGGAAAATGTACATGGAAATGCTTCTGCTCGTATGATAGGAGGAAACAGAAGATGCAGATTAAGATTTACGATGCTAAGCACATATGTGTTAGGTCAGGATATACAAAGTTGTTAAAGGTAGGGTCAATTGCTTGGTTATTTTCTGAAAGATTGAAAAAGAAGCCGAAGATGACGAAAGTAGAGATGGCTGAGGAGATAAAGAGATTGTACAACCTCACAGTAACTGAAGATCAATGTGCAAAGGCCAAGACAAAGGTGATGAGAGATGCTAGAGCTATTCATCGTGATCATTTTGCACGTATATGGAGTTATCAAGCTGAAATTTTCAGAACAAATCCAGGGACAGTATTTGAGATTGAGACAGTTCCTGGGCCTCACATTGGGAGCTTGCAAAGGTTTCTTCGTTGCTTTATTTGTTTTAAGGCACAAAGAGAGTCTTGGAAGCGTACTTGTAGACCTATCATAGGAGTAGATGGTGCATTTCTGAAATGGGATGTTAAGGGACATCTCTTAGCTGCTACTGGGAGAGATGGAGACAACAGAATTGTCCCTATTGCCTGGGCTGTTGTGGAAATAGAGAATGATGATAACTGGGATTGGTTCTTTAAGATGCTCTCTACACAGTTGGAACTTGGAGATGGAAGAAATGTAGCCATTATCTCAGACAAACAATCGGTTAGTTAACATTTTTCTAATGTTTTCTCATTATTTGCTTATATGTTTTCTTAAAATTATGCTTAACTGTTTTCTCATTATTCTGCTGGTTTGTTTTGTAGGGGTTAGTCAAAGCCATTAAGAATGTCATTCCAGCAGCTGAACATAGGCTATGTTCTAGACACATCTTGGAGAACTGGAAGAGAGGTAGCCATGATATGGAGCTGCAAAAACTATTCTGGAAGATTGCTAGGAGTTACACAGAGGGAGAATTTATTATTCACATGCAAGCTCTGCAGAGATACAATCCAAGTGCCTATGAGTCTTTGCTGAAGACTAATCCGAAGACATGGTCCAGAGCCTACTTTAGAATAGGCAGCTGCTGCAATGACAACTTAAACAATCTAAGTGAGTCTTTCAATAGAACAATAAGACTAGCTAGGAGGAAACCCTTGTTAACTATGTTAGAAGACATTAGGAGGCAGTGTATGGAACGTAATGAGAAGAGGTATGTGATTGCTGGAAGGCTGAAGACTAGGTTTACATTCAGAGCTCATGCAGAAATAGAAAAGATGATTGATGGTTCTCAGTTTTGTGAGAGATGGATGGCTAGACACAATAGGCATGAGGTACGGCTTGGTAATGGTACATTCTCAGTGGACATGAATGCTCGTACTTGTGGTTGTATGAAGTGGCAGATGACTGGTATACCATGTGTTCATGCTGCATCAGTCATAATAGGGCAAAAAGAGAAAGTGCCAGATTATGTGAGTCATTGGTACACAACTCAGACGTGGAGGCAAACATATGATGATGGTATTGCTCCTGTTCAAGGTGATGAGGTATGGCCACCAACAAACAGACTTGCTGTCTTGCCACCACCATGCAGAAGAGGCAATCCTGGAAGACCTAACAACTTTGATAGGAGGAAAAGTATGTATGAAAATGCATCATCATCATCATCATCAAAAACCAAGTTATCCAGGGCACACCGAGTGATGACTTGTTCCAATTGCAAAGAAGAAGGTCATAATAAACAAGGATGTCAGAATGCAAGAGTTGCTACTCCACCTAGAAGACCAAGAGGAAGACCAAGATTAAATCAGGTTTGCATCTTCTATCCTCTTTCAAGTTTTGTTAATTTTGTACTTTAACTAAAGAATCATTGATTTTATTGCTATAGGACCCGAGGATTGTCTTCTTTGGACAAGGACAATCTTTCCAAGGACAATCATCTCAGGAACCAACACTGTCACAACCTTCTATTTCACAACCTTCACAGCCACCAGTATCAGAGCCACAAGTATCAGAGCCACCACTGAGAGGAGAAGCATCACAGAGAGGAAGAAGAGGTGGACAGAGAGGAAGAGGAGGATCACATAGAGGAAGAGGAAGCACAGGACCTGGAGGAGAAGGCTGGAGCTCGTGGTTTGAATGTTCTACCTAAAGTTGGATGGTTTGGTGTTTGAGACTATCTTTGGTGGCTTAAAACATGTATTTTGCTTATCTCTTTTGTTTGTTTAGGTCGGATTGATGAGAACCTAAAGTTTATGCTTGGTGGCTTATTTGTTTTGTTTTGTTTATGAGTGTTTTGTTTGTTTAGGTCGGATTGATGAGAACCTAAAATATTTGTTTATGAGAACATGGTTTGCTACTTAGTGTTTTATTTTGTATGTACTTTGTTTCACTTAGTTTTCTTTCATTCCATGATTTACCAAACAACAACAAACGATGACAATAGAAACACAAGTACAAAGGTTTAGAAACAACATACAAATGTTTAGAAACAACATTACAAAGGTTGAAAACAACATTACCACCCTCCTAATAACCAACCACAAGTTTTGTTTCTTTTTTTTCACCAAACAAAACATAAACCATCACAATGGTCATAACACATAACCACAATAAGCACACTTTGAAGTACATTCTCAATCTTCCAAGTTCCTTTTCGGTCACCTTTGCATCTTCTTTTAGTCCTTGTATCATACCATTGGATTCGTTTGCCTCAGATTTGGCTTTCTTAATCTCACTTTCCATCATTTCAATTCTTCCTAATGCATCTTGCATTTCTTCAAGAACACCTTCTTCCACCCATTTGAACAAATGCCCCTAATCTGAAACACAATAACACATTGTTAACTAATTCAAACACAAACAAACTCTAATTTAAACACAAACAAACTCAAATTTAAACACAAATAAACTCTAATTTGAACACATACAACACAAACAACACAATACTTACATCCTTTTTGCTTGTCCACGAATTCGCATCACGTTTGCTGATGCAACGGAAGAATGGTCTTCCTGGATTTTCTGCTGTCTTAGAAGTGAATATTGTCACTCCTAACCCGCACCCACACTTCAATGGCAAACCGCGATCTCCGACAGAAGATGATGAAACCGAACTTGATGAACTCATCAGAACAATGCACAAGGTAACAAGAGACAGAGACTTTGAGAGATTTCAGATTTTTGAGAGATTTCAAAGATTTGAGATATTATGAGAAATTGGGAATTAAGGTTTGAAATTTCAATCCCGATTTGGGAATTTTTGTTCTCTCTGATAACAGGAAAACGGCGTCGTTTTCTGATAAGCAAAACGGTTTCGTTTTCATTAGACGGAGACCCGTAACGACATTTTAACCCCGTAAGCTGATTTCTAACAGAGACTTAACGTGGTGCCTTTTATGGCCGAGTCAACAAAAGTTTGGTATTTTAATAGAAAGTCAACAGAAACTTTGAGCTTTTAATGGTGATATGAGAGTTGGGTCTTTTAATGGCCACTTTTTGAAAGTACACGCTTTTTTGACATTTTTCCCTTTCTTCTATATACATTTCAATGCTATCACGGTAAGTTTTATTTTACCGATGACTATACAACTTTAACACATAAAAAAAATTACGTCTTATTATTAGTTATTACTGGAATAAACTCTCTCTCTCTAAACTCTCTATTTTTTTTATTTTTTTATTTTTGTTCTGACTGACTAAAAATTCCGGTGATCTTCCCGGTGTCCAGTTTTGCCGGCGCTGTGGATATACATTCGGCTTTGTTTCTCTTCTGTTTAGTTCGGAGTTTATTCCGCTTGTCCGATCTTCTCTTTTCCGGTCAGATCTGCTTGATCGGAATCCCTTTTCCGTTTATCGGATTAATTTTCCGGCTTGTTCGGATTTAATTAGTTTTAGTTTAAATTTGTCTTTTACATAGCATGAATCTCTCTTCCTTTCGTTCGTTAATTATAAATCCATTTGGATCCGGTTTCAATTCTCTTCATAAATCTTTACTCGCCTTGATGGCTTAAGAGTAAAGTGTCTCGTTTTAAGACCGGAATCGACGGATTCGTCGAAGGACCGTTCTTTTGATTTCGAGATTTTCCGATTTTAAAATTAATGGCAAAGGAGTTTTTTAAACCGTGGTGCCTTAGGTTGATAATGAAAGGAATACAACAATTTCGGATCAATTAATTGAAGCTTCAGGTGCAGGTAATGGTGATTGAAGAACAAGGCCGGCGGTGGACTATCAAGTTCTGATAATCCTCCTCCATCGTTGATGACCAAATCTGAAGTTCCCAGAGATTGTTCCTTGATTGGCCACGTAGCATTGGAAATATGACAAGAATTAAACACATGTCTCTCTTGTTAAAATGTTGAAATGTTGATGTTATCTTGTTGTAAACATTGGGCCTCTGTTGTACCAAAATCTTAAGCCTTTTGGGCTTTTTAATGAGAATGTTTGATGGCAAAAAAAAAAAAAAATTATTACTATAGGAAAGTAGGAAACAAACGTCCAAAATAAAATTCGTAACAGAGAAAAAAAAGAACCTATATCAAAACCTAGTTTGTATAAATATTCTGCTGAAGTTTGTATAAAGGGTTAATTTGCCATATAACCAAAAAAAAAATTATAATTCAAAACTTAACTAAAAACCCTAAATCTAATCGTTATGAATTGACCACATAAGTGAGTTTTTGTTAGATTTTGAATTATAATTTTTTTTGGTGTTATTCAACCCAATTTCCCTTGTATAAATATATTGAAAAAAAAATAAGTTGAAGTTTGTCTTCCTTTTTCAAGTTTGTATAAATATTCTGCTGGTTTTTCACTTTTGTTAACCTTTTTGGTTATGGTTAAGCTACTTCTAAGTTTTGAGTATTTCATATGTTGTGGAGAAAGTTAGTAGTAAAATCCTATTTTTATATATAGACCATAATAATATTTCAAAGTTTAGTGTAAATATCTCTTTTTTAAGTATTTTTCTTATTCACTTTTCCTTTGTTTTGGCTTTGTAAGGTTATGTAAATTGGTTTATGAGAGCTAGTCTAGTGAAGAAGAAATGAACTTGATTTAAACCAAAGTAACATTTCAATGTTGCAGAGTGAACAAACAAGAATTCCACATAAATTGGAAAGCCAACAAATAGCGTTTTCGCATAGGAAAGCCAACAAATAGCGTTTTCCATAAGCCAAGCGCATAAAGAAAACAAGGATCAACTAGGCCAGCTTCCTCCTAGGCATAATAGTGGATCTCATGCCAACAGATTTGGTGCTTTTGTTGGAACTACAAACTAAACCACGAAGAACGGCGAGGATCCCAATACCCATGAAAGGCACATACATCATTAGCAATTTGTCCGATGCCTTCCCCGAACCTATCATTTCTCCGAGAATCGCAGCCTAAAAGATTAACCGGAAACTAGACCAGAAGAAGATACAAATAGGCAAGAATATGGCCAATGCACATAAACCATAGGTCCACAAGAATGCAGACCAAACATACAAATAGGTTATATCCACAAAACAATGCACTTCAACATTGATTCTAACCAACAAAACATTGATGTGGATATTCACATCAAGAAGATAAAAAAAAAAAAAAAAAAAGTAAATTTTTTTTAACTGATCTAATCAATATACAAAATTGGAAATATGAATCTAGTGAATCAAATGTACCATAGTGATCCTCATTATAAAAAAAAAAAAAAAAAAGAAACTTTAGATCAATACTAAACAAAAATCTTGCAAGACCAGACCAAAATTCCATAAAATGTAGAGACAAAAAAATCTGAAACCAATGTACCATTGAGGTCACTAAGGAAGCTCCATACAACAAGCAAGTGGTACCAAACCAAGACTTTCCGGTAAGAATGGCGTAGACATTTGCAATCGAGAGTGGCCATAGGAACAAGAGCTCGTGCCAGACAAGTCCGACTAGAAAATGCGGCTTCTCCGTCATCAAATAGTCACCGAAATCGGAAATGTAATTTTTATTCAGATCGGTGAGAAACTCCGGGAAGATTTCTTTAGGAAGTGTCGTTTGGCCGTCGAAGAGCGGCGCAATAACCGCCATTAGGGCGAAGTATAAGAAGAGAATCACATCGATCAGCTTCCCGAAAGCTCCCATCTTGACTCCGATTGAAAAAGTTTCTGCTTTTGAATCTGAGAGAGCTCCAAAAACAGTCGTTGACCGGAGAAACCTAGAAGAAGAAGAAGAAGAAGAAGAGAGAGAGTTCACTTGAACGCCAAAATCAAATTATTTAATTATTGGTTTACTTAACCGAACTAACAAACCGAAGAGATTGCTCCGGTTTAATCAAGATTTGATGTTTTTAGCTCTGTTTTGAGATTTTGACCAAAAGCATCAGTAAAGAAAAGGAAGGTAATCAAGAGCAATAGTAAAGAGAGTGTAATCAATTTATTCGAACCGGTCAAGGAACCAGATGATGGTTTGATATTTGCTAATGAACAAGATGAATAACTTGATTCCATTGGCTTTAAATATTGAATTTAATCTTCAATTTTGATATTTTGATGATGAAGCTCATACTTTTTTCTTAACTGAATCTTGCAAAGATTAATAAAGAAGAATGATTTTCATTTTCAAACAAGAAAACATATCATTGTTTGTTGAGAGAAGCAAAAACAAGAATTCCACAGAAACCATAAAAGTACAATAAAGAAAAATTGATCATTAGGACGTCCCAATTGAGAAATCAACCTCAAGCCAGCTTTCGCCTCGGCTTAATAGTGGATTTCTTGCTAACAGATCCGGTGTTTTCCGTCGATCGACAAACTAAACCACGAAGGACAGCCACGATACCAATAACCATGAAAGGCACATACAACATTAGCAATCTATCCGATGCCTTCTTCGAACCTATCATTTCTCCGAGGATCGCAGCCTAAAAGATTCATGGACAAAATATATGAGAAGAAGATACGAATAGGCACATAGTCAAGCAAGAATACAACCAATGCATCAACCTAAGCATTTTCAGATAAAAGAGAGATACTTTCCACTAAAAAACACTGACATTATCATTCACATTGATAAGATTAAGTAAAGTTGAGAACTTTGAGCTAATTTCAGTAAAAGTAGTTTAGCATGATCTAATCTAATCAACATATGACAAAAGTAGAAATCTTTCTCTCAAGCTAACAATTCTAGTAAACATGACAATGATAAAGCTTGAATAATTAGTAGACCCTAAGCGTTTACTAAACAAAACCATTCAAGATCAGACCAAAAATTCCATTATTCCATAAAAATGAAACTACTGTACCATTGAAGTCACTAAGGAAGCTCCATACAACAAGCAAGTGGTACCAAACCAAGACTTTCCGGTAAGAATCGCGAAAACATTAGCAATCGAGAGTGGCCATAAGAACACAAGCTCGTGCCAGACAAGACCAACTAGGAAATACGGTTTCTCCATGAGCAAGTAATCACCGAAATCGGAAATGTAATTGCTTTTCAGATCGGTGAGAATCGCCGGGAAGATTTCTTTAGGAAGTGCCGATTGGCCGTCGATTAGCGGCGCAATAACCGCCATTAAAGCGAAGTATAATAAGAGAATCACATCGATTAACTTCCCTAAAGCTCCCATCTTTCTCCGATTTGAATCTGAGAGTTAAGAAAAGAGTCGTTGACTGGAAAAACCTAGAAGAAGAAGAAGAAGAGGAGGAAAATCAAATAATTTAATTATTGGTAACCGGACTAACAAACCGGAGCTTTTAATCCGGTTCAATCAATGAAGACTAAAAGAGCCATTTTTAAGCCCGAATCAAATGATTTTAATTATTGGTTTACTGAACCGGAATTAAAACCGGAGTGATTTCTACGGTTTAATCAAGTGGGTAAGTGAAGAAGATGTTTTGAGATTTTGTTGAGCAGCAAGAGAGAAACGATGAGCAGCGAGACGAGACCAGTGCCGAGGAGAGAGAGTCCATGGGGTTTACCGGAAGGTCACCGTGAGCCTAAAGCTCACCGTTGCAACGATCGTGTCGAAGACGTTGTTCAGGTTCCGATCATTTTCGTATTCGTTTCAAAAGTTTCGATTTTTTTTCTTTCTTATTGTTAAGCATTTTGGATCTCTCTTAGATTTCGCGTATCTCGTATAATTTTGGGTTGATGGGTAATGATAAGATTGTAGAATCAGAGACTCAATGTAATCAATTTAGGGTTTTTTCTAGGGTTCTGTTTCGAATTCGCTTAAGGAATAAGAAATGCAGGATGATGGTTAATGGAATTTGATAATTCCATTGGATTTTTATGAATCTGTCTTCAATTTTTGTTTGGCTTTGTTGTCATACGCAGTTTTATTGCAATCAAAGAACTGAGATTGCTTGTCCTGAGCCATGATTATTGCTCAATTTTTCATGTGCATACTCCTCTTGACCTGTTTATGTCATAGGCATTAGTAAACTTTTGCAGGCGTTTTTCGAGGGAAACCCGTTTAAGATGGTTCCAGGACCTTTTAAGCTATTCTACCGATGCATGCGTTCTAAGCCAGGGTATGTACAAATTTATACTCTAAGATAAGAACCTTTGATTTTTGTTGCATTGACAATGAATGATTCTTAATGCTATGATTCCGCTTTACACTACCCGCTAAACTCGGTTTCTTGTCTTTCTGATTCATTAAATATAGACTTTCAAGCCCTTACTTCTTGCTTAATCATCCACTGTTGTTATTCATACTACATGTGGAGCCTGAACCATTTTATCTTGCTTTTTCAGGGAGGAACCAACAGAGCCATTCAAATACCTCGACCTCGAACCTTTAAAGAGAGAAACAAAACTTGAGTAAAGTGAATTTCACTCTTATTTTTCTTCCTTTGAACTTTTTAACTGAGCATGTAAGCACCGAGAATGTGATTTTAAGTTTCCCTTCAACATGTATCAGCAACATCTTATTTTGTCATAAAGCCAATAAAAATTGATACTTGGAGTTCCATTTCAATTGAATCTCTTGATAAGTCTATTCACTTGCAAACTCTGATGAGGAAAAGAAGATGTATCTCTGGTTTACAATTTATCTCTGGTTTACAATTCCTTTAACTTCGCTATTACAAAATCTTATGATAGTTTTATCTACGCCCTAAGCATGTTAAGAGTCCTTTATAAAATTGTTAGACTCTCTATCTGTTTTAAGTAATTTCACTATGTTGTGAATGTGAACTCCCAGCTCCACTTTGGCTACTTTTGAGTTTCTTGATACTCTTCTGTTTCAGTATCTCCTTGATCTCAGCTTCCCTCTTATCCACAACTTTGATCAGTTCCTTGAAACTCGGTGCTTGTAAACCTCTCCCTGATCGAGATGACTCAGACACTTCGCCTGCCCTTTCCTCGTCCCCACTATCCGGTAATAGCTTCTGGTACTGCCAGAAAACCCTCCAGAAGAAAACAGCGAGTGCAATAAAGCAGGTGATGCCACAGATAAGGAAAAGTCCCCAGAAACTCATGAGCGAAAGCTGAGAGTCCTCGGTTTTCGAGATCTGCATCGAGCATTCGTGCTTGTAGTTAAGCCATTTCCTGTGGATTTTCTCGAGCTCGCCTTCTTCAGACAGCTGCAAGATAGCCGTCGACATGTCTACAGCTAAAGGTGAGTCTCTCTGAAACGCCTGCAACACCGGTTTCAGAGATTCTGGTGTAAGCAAAGTTATAGAGAATCAAGAAAAGATATATAGACACAAGTAAGTTCCTCAAAACCGATTTACATACGAATCCCCAGCCTGTGCGAGTGAATTCTTGTCCTACTGTACGGAACTTGCAGTTGCTGTTTGTTAAAAGGACTTCAATGTAAGGAAGCTCGTCTACTATGGCTGCCACACCGCCAGCTTTGGGACCACGTTGAAGCGCAGAGAGGTACTGTTCTTCGTCTCTTAGTGGAACAATCCTAGAAGGAGATATGTTAAGCTCGTTGATCAGATAGTTCCGAGCAAAGGTACCGTCTTGAACTCCAATTGGTTCCTTGCTCGCTATCAAGGTATCTATTCCTTCAATTCGAGATGTCAGCTGTTGAACTGTTAAGATCGAAGTGAGACTTGCCGTGTAGCTCGAGTTAATGATCAGAACCACGAATAACCATATGATCAACACCAACCTCCCGAGCGAACTCACCGTGTTCTCCCCTGAAGATCAAAAGGAAAAAGTCAGAGGTGTGAATCTACCGTTCTACTCGAGTCAGAGGGCACTTACTATGAGAGAAGAACATTGTTGAGAAGCTAAACCAGAAGATGGTAATGAGTTGACGTCTAGGAGGACCACGAAACTCTTCGTTGAAACGGTGTTCAAGAATCCAGACGATTGCTCCTACGAAGAGAAAGAAAGCTCCAGTAACTGCCCACATCTCTATAGTAAATGGTTTCAGGAATGACCAAGGACTAGACTTTGCCTCTTTAACCGGCGCCACCACCACAAGCCCTGATTCGATAAACGGCTGCGTGAAATCTACAAATCTTGTTCTGTTTGTAACAATCGTGATATCTCCTACGGCTACATCGAAATTCTGAAGACAAAAACACCAGAAAGGTAAAAATTAGTATCTTGTGATTATGTTTGTTAACATTGGATTGTATAAATGTTAGCTTAGCCACTCACATTTTCAACAACTTCATTGATTAGATTATCATACGAAGGATTCTTCTTCCCGTCTCCATACAGTATATAAGTACGTGGAACAGGATACGGAAGCAATTCTATCGCGGCTTCAAAGACATCAATGCAGTAGCCTCTAACACCAGGAGGGTTCTTATCCTTAGAGACGTAAGCTGTATAGCTCACGCGGTTAGGCACCGCGATTTTGAGCGGATTTCCGTTATTAGGAAACACCCAACCACGAGGAGGCTTAATTACTTCACCTGGCCATATAATTCCATGAAGGCGTTGGTTTGATGTAGATGCGTTTGGAGGCTTAGAGTACAATGTCTCTGGAGACACCACTGAGAGACCCGAATGATTTGACCAGAACCCGACTCTACGTGGACCTGTACCTTCTATGTTTAAAACTTCGTAAGCCGGGTTTATACGGTTTCTCTCTGAATCAAACTTAATTGGACCCGTCACACCGGTATAATTCATTTCAAGAATAGTCTTCATAAACTCCTCTCCTTCGTTGAAAACACTTAGCTCTGATAAGTGAATCTTGCTACCGTTTGTTTTGCGCAGATTCGGATCGTTGGAGAAAGTTATTCCATTGTTTTCTTTGAAGAAAACATCCAGAGCACGAGCAATCAACCAAACTGAATCATAAGCGTACAACGCGTAAGAGTTGAATGCATCTTTCGGTCTAAGACTCTTCCATTTCGCCACAAACTGTCTTTTCATAGTACTATCGGTTGTGTAGTGGCGAAAAGCAACCACTCCTTGCAAGAGATCCATCGTGTCGGAATCCGCAGGCTCCATGGAATCCAAAGCTGTAGGAAGCCAGTCTGTTGTGATCCAAACATAACCACTTCCCATCATTCCAAGAGACTTAGCCACGGCGAAAACTTTTAAACCAGAGTCAGGATTCACATGAACAACGTAAACCCGAGACGCCATCAAATTAACAGAAATCAGCAAGTCTTTGATTGAGCTAGAATCTGCACCAGGTGTAATTTCAGCCTTGTAAGAGATTCTTGCGCGTTTCTTGGCTAACGCATCGCCTAAAACAGATATACCGTTCCTACCACACTCGTCATCAACGAATATTGCAATGACTTGTCTCCATCCGGAATAAGTCACAAAATCCGCAATCCCGTACATTTGGAAGTAATCGTTCTGCGTGGTTCGAAGGAAATAAGGGTACTGGAGAGATGATAGAGTCGGATCCGTTGCTCCGAATGATACGAGAGGTACATGTAACTCATTAGCTACATAAGCAATCATGTGAGCAATCCCTGAAGATTGTGGGCCAATTGCTGCAACCACTTTGGTTTCCATTAGCTGCAAAGCTACATTACAAGATTAAACATATCACAAAGAGTTCAAAAGTTGTTCCCTTTAGCTACAAAAGTTTTTTAAGAGAGTAGAAACAGTTTATAGTATACCTCCCATTGTACCAATAAAGCCACTGCAATTTGAGTCTTGATAAACAATATTAAGCTTGATGCCTTTAAGTACTGTTTGATCAGCGTTAACATCATCCATAGCCGCTTTAAACGCCGGTTTAGCCGCTCTTCCGATAAAAGAATCATAAGTAAACAGAGCTCCAACATTCACAGAGCTTGGCCTCTGTGTTAATGGCGGCGAAGAAGAAGAAGACAAGTTTCTACAAGCACATTCTTTAGGAACAACCCATAAGACAGAAACACATAACAACAACACAATTCTCATTGCTTTCACCATTGAAACTCCTCTTATCATCAAGAAAAATCCAATCTTTATCCCAATTTCCAGCTAAAGCACTGGTTTTTTTATTGTCCTGAAGTTATTAAACCATTTGATTTCTTTGGAGTGATACCTGCGAAACAAACAATCTCCAACATGAATCAAAATCAAGATTAACATAAAATAGACCCAAAAATAGAATCATGAAATTAACAAAAGAAATCTAACAAACCAAGAAATCAGGAGTCAGATTCTGTGGAGATTGGTGCATATACACTTTTCTATGTGTAATTTTGATGTATATATATGAAACCTTGGATTCTGTACAGACTGGTACCGACATGTGAAACTAGGAAATGAAAGTAAAGAAGTGTAGAGAGCCATCTTGAAGATTGGTTTGCAGAGAAAGGAATAAGAAGCAAAAAGTGTAATTAATAATTTGATTAACAAAGAATCATATGACGATGGCAATGATTTGTCAACTAATTGCCCACACAAAACCATATTATTAAACCTAAACCAAACCAATAATATCGATAATATTCCAACTTGAACATCATAAAAAAGACGGTACATGACTTAAGTGTGCAGAATATGGGGCCAGTGAGTGGTTAAACACATGATAAATGTAAAAAAGTACAACCATATAAATATAGGATTTTTGATGTATTTTTTTCTTTATTTTAATTATTCTTAATTGAATTTGTGGTTCCAAGAAACAATATTTTCATGAATATACATTGAGAAGAGATTTGGATAATATGGCTAAGAATAACAATAGATTAAATATATATATATATATATATATATATATGCAATAGAATTAAACAAGAAGCAACCTTGGAATATATACTTTAATCAGAAATCCATATTCTTCTGAAGTAAACGAGAGACTGAGCAGAAAAAAGGAGAGACAGAGGAAAGAAGACGACGAAGCAGAAGAAGAACTGTTTCTGAGCTCAAGCAAAGAATATAATCATAATATTCTCTCTTTTTCTTCCTATTAATTGTAATTTATTGTTATTTTTTGGGTATATTTATGTGTTTTTGTCTTGGAATGCCATTTATGGAGTGGTCAGTGTAGACGTGGACCAACGTGTGGGGTATCCATCCTTGCCTTGTGTCCTCATATTATTCGATAATCAACTTCTTTTTCTATCTTTCTTTTTTTTTTTTGATAAAAAATCTGGCATGGTAAACCGTGAGACTTGTAATCTTTACTCGATCTTGATCTAGCCTTGTTCGGATGAAGGTTTGAATAGTTTGTATTGTGTTTTTTTTTTTTTTTTACTTTTCTTGCATTTAAAATAAATATGACATAAGTGCTCAATTGTTTGGTAATTAAACCACAAATAACCAAAATAAATCAAAGAACCAAGTTGAACATTTGTTGTTGATAGTTTGTATTGTTGTTATCTTGCTTTCAGTCTTGTGTTTTTTGGTTAAACATTGTATCAGTTTTGAATCTGGCATGGTAAACCGTGAGACTTGTAATCTTTATGTCGATCTTCATCTAGCCTTGTTCGGATGAAAAAGAAAAAAAAATATTCAAAATTAAAAGTGAAAATAATACAATATTTTGTTAGTTGTTATTAATTAATCACATGGTAAAAGGAAAAAAATGAAGTGTGAATGTGACAACCTAATTGCTCGAAGGCCGCCTTAGTCAATAATAGGTTTCCTAAATGTCAATTTAATGTCACAACACAAGATATTTTCAGCCATGAACAACAAAGTAATGTATTGATTTGGGACAAGAATCTCATATGGTAAAAGTGTGCATGAAACACATGGACCCGACTATTCTTTTGTCTTTAGAGTATTAAGGAAATATTATAAATAATTTCAAAGTTAAAGAGTTGCATCTTGAGCCCCTAAAAAAAGGAGGTTGTGTAATCGAACTTGTTCTAAGAGAAAAAAATATCTGATCAAAAGAAATCTGAACCAGAAAAATATACAATTCGATTTTATTTATTATTGGAATTTTCTCAATTTGTTGTTTTGAACTTTTCTGAGTGTAAGGGCCCCATATCATCTAATATGGTTTGAATTTTCCTTGGGTTTATTTGTATGGTTAGAAGAAAAAAAGCCATGTCTTTGACGTATAAAAGATTAATTAGATATTTAAACTTACTTAATCTGGAAAAAAACACGCACATAGTATATTAAGCATCTGCTGCAATTTATTGCCTTCACTTATGTAACACAATCGTCCACGTTAATTCGGTAGGTCTTGTGTTTATTCCATTTTTTTTCTAGAAATCCCACTCTTTGACTAATCATAAATTGAGTTTTATCCATCATTTTGAGGCATCAATTTTTTTTATCCAATCGAGTTTTGATATAGAAACATACTGTAAAAAAAATGAAAATTAAGCATTGTACAAAAAATTATGGATCAAAAAGTTTGGAATTTCTAATTAAAACAAAAAATAATTGGGCATGATTATGATGGTTATGGCCATACTAATGGGCCTTTAAATTTAGATAATGGGCCGTGAAAGCAATACAATTTCAAAGGGATGGATACAGAAGGATAAGTCAGTTTTGGATAAACACTCTTTCTTCTCCATTCTCCTTCTGGAGCAGAGCTCCTTCTTCAATCCCCAGCAATGGCTTCCTCGCTCGTGTCTTCTTTTCAAGCCAGGTACTCTCAAAATCCCAAAAACCCTTATCCCGATTCTAATTTATTCGTACCACTAGGGTTTCGCTCTCTTTTTCTTCGCATTTCTAGTAAGAATCTCTTTGAATGGGATTCATGAGCTTGATAATAATGGCTTCCTATGTTAGTTATATCTTTCGAAATCTATGGAAATGACGATTTGGTTTGTTAATTTTGGAATTTTGGATTTGTAGTTCGGAAATTTTATGTGTTAAGCAAAAACTCAAATTTTGAGTCTCGTAAAGATTTGTTAGTTTTCTCTTTTGAAATGAATAGAAAATTGAGAGACTAGTTCGGAAAATTGAGTGTGTGAGTCTCATAAAGCTTTTTGATTCTATAGGTTTTTAGGAAAGTTTATACCAATGTATCTCTCTGGTTCAAATTCTGAGTTATAATGGTTACTCTCTCTTTGTTTTTTTTTTCAGCAATGTTAGGTCAGCATTTTTGGGAGATAGGAATGTGTTCAAGGTTTCAACAACACAATTTGCTCAAGTGGGTTTCTCGAGTAAGACAATCGAGTGCAAGGAATCAAGGATAGGGAAGCAACCGATCGCTGTACCGTCAAATGTAACCATCGTATCAGAAGGTCAAGACTTGAAAGTTAAAGGTCCATTAGGAGAGCTCGCGTTAACTTACCCACGCGAAATCGAGCTCACCAAAGAAGAATCCGGTTTCTTGAGAGTCAAAAAAACCGTCGAAACTAGAAGAGCTAACCAAATGCACGGTCTATTCAGGTTTACAAAGCTCTCACATTTTTTCCTATCTATTGGTTGCAAATGAATGTTTCTTAACTTTTGTGCTGTGTTTTAGGACGTTGACCGATAACATGGTTGTTGGCGTATCAAAGGGTTTTGAGAAAAAGCTTATCCTAGTCGGTGTTGGTTATCGTGCGACAGTAGAAGGAAAAGAGCTCGTGTTGAATCTCGGGTTTTCTCACCCGGTTAAGATGTCCATACCAGAAAGTCTCAAGGTGAAAGTGGAAGAGAACACGAGGATCACTGTGAGCGGCTACGATAAGAGTGAAATCGGACAGTTTGCTGCCACGGTTAGGAAGTGGAGGCCACCGGAGCCGTACAAGGGTAAAGGAGTTAAGTATTCCGATGAGATTGTTCGGAGGAAAGAAGGCAAAGCTGGCAAAAAGAAGTGATCTTGATTTTCTCATTGTCATATATTATTCACCTCTGTCCATGGTAATGTGTGTATTCCTCAACTTTGTTTAGATTAAAAAGATGTTTTGTTTTGGGATTCTGATGAATTTTTGAAGGAACCCATTGTTCTTAATGCTATGAGAAAAATGTCATTTTGAATTTTTATGGGCCAATTTAGCAAAACTTTTCTTTTTAAGGGGGAAAAAGGTAAATTTTCAATTCCGGTTTAAGTCCGGTTTAAGACCAGAATCAAAATCCTTCTATTTCTCTCTCGATCTTTTGCCTCTGCGTAGTAGCTACGAAGCGAACCTGGGGAAAAAAAGCTTGAAGAAGAGGCAACAATGTCAGAACCGAAAACCAAGTACGATCGTCAGCTCAGGTATTGTTCTTCTTCCTCGAAGTTTACTTCTCTCTGTATTGTTCTATCGCTCTTCGTTCGTTTCTTCTCGGGAAGAAAGTAATCGGATGATTCTGGAATTCGCAGGATTTGGGGAGAGTTAGGTCAAGCGGCTTTAGAAAAAGCGAGTATCTGTTTGCTCAATTGTGGACCTACTGGCTCAGAGGCGTTGAAGAATCTTGTCCTTGGTGGAGTTGGGAGTATCACCATTGTTGATGGATCCAAGGTTGAAATTGGTGACCTCGGAAACAATTACATGGGTAATTTGCTATTCTTCTAGACTCTTGGAATCTCTTTTGGGGTTTTTGGTTATTTATGTACACTTGCTTAATTTGGTTATGGTGATTTGTTCATGTGAAGTGGATGAGACGAGTGTTGGGCAGTCAAAAGCTAAATCTGCTTGTGCGTTTCTACAAGAGCTTAATGATGCTGTTAAAGCCAAGTTTATTGAGGAGAGTCCTGATACTTTGATAAACACAAATCCATCTTTCTTCTCTCAGTTCACTGTGGTTATAGCCACTCAGGTACACTTGAGTAGTTTTAGTTGTAATGTTCTCTAGTGATTATGTGTTAAGACTTTCCAAAGTAGTGATAATTGCTTACAGTCATTCACCATGTTGTTGGTTTGCTTGTAGCTTGTGGAAGATTCAATGGTGAAACTTGATAGGATTTGCAGAGAAGCAAACGTCAAGTTGGTTTTTGTTCGCTCTTATGGCCTTGCTGGGTTTGTTCGCGTCTCTGTCAAGGTACTTGACCCAATTTTTTGTAAGAGAACTTATGGTTTACTGTGTTGTAGCTGAATGTTGCCAATGCTAAGTTGTATTCTTTTCTGTTTATCAGGAGCACACTATAATTGACTCAAAGCCTGATCATTTTCTTGACGACCTACGCTTGAATAATCCATGGCCTGAACTCAAGAGGTGCGCTGCTCTCGTTTTTTTCTTTCATTATGTTGTTCTGGCTTCCTTTAACTTTGTGGGTGGACGACTGAGTGATATGTGACATTCATATTTATTCATTAAACGGCAGTTTTGTGGAGACCATTGATCTAAATGTATCAGATCCTGTTGCACATAAGCACATACCTTACGTCGTTATTCTTGTGAAGATGGCTGATGAATGGGCTCAATCCCATAGTGGTAAACTTCCTTCGACCAGGGAAGAGAAAAAAGAGTTTAAGGTGTAGTTCTTTTTCGGTAACTTAGCGAATTCATTAGCTAGCTTGCTTTCTTCTGCTTCCTTGTTCTAATTTATTTAAATCTTTGAAATCTTAGGATTTGGTTAAGTCCAAGATGATATCTCTGGATGAAGATAACTACAAAGAAGCCATTGAAGCCGCTTTCAAAGTTTTTGCTCCTCGTGGAATCAGTAAGTAGATATCTTGTTTGGTGGGGTATGAACTTTGCATAGAATTTGGCGTATGTATGTTTGGAAAAAATAAACTTGGATTGGATGGCATGCTTCATCTACCTAATTGATAACTTCTGTACTGTTTCCATGCTTGAGTGTTTTAGGCTTTGAGCTGTAGCGATTGTTGATGTTATAGCCAAACTTACAGAAAACTTTGTCATGGGTCAAATCACAGTATTCCTAATGTTGAACCAAACCTGTTTTCTCTTCCAGGCTCAGAGGTTCAACAAATTAGTAATGATAGTTGTGCTGAAGCGAGTTCAAATTCCTCAGATTTTTGGGTGATGGTAGCAGCTCTGAAGGTTTAAAATTGGGGTTTACTTCGATGAATCTGCTTTTTATTTCCCATTGACTGCAACACAATTTGGTTTGAAATCATAATTCTCATAATTCATCACCTGCAGGAGTTTGTCGCAAACGAAGGTGATGGAGAGGCTCCCCTTGAAGGCTCTATACCAGATATGACATCTTCAACAGAGTTAGTGCAACTTCCTTGGCGGCATTGAATTATAACCTCAATCTCTGTTTCAGATTGCTAATGTAGTTGTATTGTTGCTTTTTGCAGACTCTATATCAATTTGCAGAAAATCTATCAAGCGAAAGCCGAGGCTGATTTTCTTGTCATGGAGGAACGAGTTAAAAAGATTTTAAAGAAAATCGGTCGTGATCCGAGCAGCATCTCAAAACCAACAATCAAGAGCTTCTGTAAAAATGCAAGAAAACTTAAAGTGAGAATACTAAACTTCCTAACAAATTTAATACTTATTCTAATGTCAGTGGTCTACCTATTGCTTGTTTACTTTTGCTTTTGAAGCAGTATCAATAACATATGTTTTGAGTAAAATTATAAACATCAATCCGTGTGTTGTTGTAGGTATGCAGATATCGTATGGTAGAAGAAGAGTTCAGCAATCCATCTGTAAGTGAGATTCAAAAGTGTTTAGCGGACGAGGACTACAGGTGCGAATGTCTTCATGGAGATGACCTTTCTACAATACAGTTACTCTTTTGTCTGTCTCATGATAAATTGGATATGCCCTAGATAAAACTGCAAAACAAAATTCCTTAGAAGCTATTTATCTAGTTACCTGAACTAACCGAAACTTTTTAAGTTCGTCCTAGGCTTTGTACAGCAACAATATAGAATATGGTTTTTGTACAATCTTTTTTAGACTCATATGTGGAAGCCAGTTGTTAGCTCTTATACTAATATTGTTTTACCGTCTCAGTGGTGCAATGGGATTTTATATTCTTCTTAGAGCTGTGGACAGATTTGCTGCCAACTATAACAAGTTTCCTGGACAGTTTGACGGGTAAGAAACTCATTACGGCTATAAGCTAAATCTTATTCCCAAACCATTGGTCCTTGTTTGGCTATTAACTTGCAATCTGTTTTGGTAGAGGAATGGATGAGGACATTTCTCGGTTAAAAACTACTGCGATAAGTCTTCTTAACGACTTGGGCTGTAACGGCACAGTACTACCTGATGACCTTATCAACGAGATGTGTCGCTTTGGTGCCTCAGAGCTTCATGTGGTTGCTGCATTTGTTGGAGGAATCGCGTCTCAAGAAGTCATCAAGGTTCAATTCATATTTCCTTCTTATTGTTTCAATTTCAAGAGTCACTATCTTCAAAAAATACATACCAAGATGATTGAACTTGTTGCATCTCTCTCTGTTGCAGCTTGTCACAAAGCAGTTTGTTCCAATGTTGGGGACTTACATCTTCAATGGCATTGATCACAAGTCTCAGTTATTGACATTGTAGAAGATCTCTTCCCTTATTACACATTGGCTTGAAATCGACTGTTCAAGGACGATTCAGCCGACACAAGGCGTCTCCGAATTTTCCAAGATCTTGCTTTTGCTTTTGCTTTGTGCTTATGGTTACAGAAATTTGAAGGTTTCATATTTGTGACATTGACCAGATTATGTGATTTTTAGTTTCATAGAATGGGCCTGAGTAGGCCCATTTTCCATATGATTTTAGTCGGCAAAAAGTTTAATATGATGATTTCTTCTGCAATCAATCATACAAACGACAAGGATTTGCATTATTTTAACACCTGATTACATCAAAATAATCAAGAAATTGGGGTCCAAGAATAAGATCAATCAAGATCGAATATTAAAATTGTCTTATAAAGTTAATGGGCATCAATTCAAATATTAAGATTATAACATCAATTTGCTTACTGCTTCAAAAGAAAAGAATGGAGAAAAGATAAGAGCCACATATATTATTTGCAAGTTGTAAAGAAAATTAGAAGTAAATGTGGGGTTATGAGAAAATGCATGAATAATAGAGGCCGTGAAAGTGGTGGGTTTCACTTGTTACTAGCATGCCATTTCATTTTTGATATAATAAACTACAAATTGCTTGGTTATATATAATTGAATGTGTTTTTAGCGATTTCGTTTCTCTCTACCGTTGGAAACTTCAATCTAGACCATATTTTGTTCATATGTTAAAAGCACTTAAATATTTATTTATAAAACATAACAAAATGTGAAGACCTTCGAGTATTTGTTTAATTAACTCGTATTTGCTTTATCTTCCTACTTGATTACAATTTACAAACTTTAACCAAAATGAACATAGGAATTTCTTTAATCATTTTTCTATCATGAGATTTGACTAAGCACTTTTTTGGGGAAAGTTTCAATGTAACAAAAAGATATTCGCCCTATAGCATCCAATTTCGATAATATTTTGACCCAAGCGGTTGTTATTTTTTTGTTAGTATCTCCTCGAGGCCGTCTTTGCATATAATATATTTGAATTTGGTAGAAAACAATGATTATACCAATGTTTTTAAGAAAAAATATAGAAAAATGGGTTTTGAAAAAGTAGTAGCACCAACAAGAAACAGATGGATGGATGAAAATGGGATTGTCAGCTTTACAGAGGTTTGCTTGAAGAAGAGAGTCACCAAACACTTGACATCTAATTAGGTATAGTGACAGTCTCCTCTTTCAAGCAAAGCACCCAACTTCTCACCTATTCATTCATTACCCTATACCTAATTAAACCGGACTTAACCAATATTTTCGATTGGTAAACCAATATTTGCTTCCTTCCTATGCATATACATCTTAAACTGGACGGTCGGAAGATTTTGGTTAGTGACTGAAATAAAAGTTACATTTCAGTTAACCGAACCACTTTCGTTATGATCTTATTAAACGTCCAATGTCGGTTTGCGACGGTGTATTCTTAAATGATACCACTCTCATTTCACTGAATATTTTTTCATTTTACTTCAAATCATTTCTCTGAATTATTGGTGACCATATAACATAAATATGTATTTCAACGCACACGTATTAAAGTATGTGTCTACTTCACTTTAATGGTTATGCAAATTTTGATTCTTTTGACTTCCTCTTTGAGATCATTATATCCATTGATTTGGCTAAACAAAGACGTTACAACTTACAATTGTTTCTTTCTCCGTTATAAACAAAATTGATCCCCACTTTGTTTTCCCAAAATAAGTAAACTGAGTATCTTATTTTTTTAAAAACAGGAAAAATTACAACAAATCAACGCCATGTTTTAAAACATTACCAAGAAAGAATAGACATGTACTGAAAATGGCTTTTGAAACTATAGAACAGGGCTTTTGAGATAATTTTTCGGTATGAAGAGTATAGACAAACATGTATGAGTGAAGAGAAAAAAGAGACAAACATGGTTGTAACCAGCTATTATGAAACACCATACACGTTATACTTGATCATCTTCCCATTCTCAAATTATATGCATATAGAAAGACCATAAAAATATATAGTTTTCAATATTCACCGGATAAAACACTAAGAATCGACGACAAAAAAAAAACACTTAAGTATCAAACGGTAGATCTAATGCTTTAGTAATTATTACCATACTACTAAACAAAAATGGATAACATTGATCCGATCAAACAAAAATGGATAACATTGATCCGATCAATTTATTACAGTCTTGTCTATTTGTGTTATTCAAATAAAATTACACCGACTTTCTTGAATGATCACATGCCATGAGCAGTGAGCACAACCATCGATGGAATATTACATGAAGAAAACAAAAAATTCAGAATCTACAATATCATTTTTGTCACAGTTGAGTTCATAAATTAAGCGGGTTGAGAATTATTGAAAAAGGCTCCACCAAACATACAAAATTAAAAATGGTCCAAAATATTTTATAAAAACTTATATACTACAGGATATGTGTGTATTTTGTTTCAGTTACGACATGCATGTGTGTTTCCCAGGAGTTATAAAGATCGATGTTTTTGAATTGAAATACACAACAATTAAGAAGTGTCATTGGGAATTGAAAAAATATTTATAGTGGCATCAACTTGGTTAACTGATGTACGTAGTATCTTTGTTTCATTGTTTGTATGGAATTTATAGATTCAAAACATATCACTTTACTTGATCATTTTTTAAAACAGAATATTAAATTTGAACAAGATTTTTTGTAAATCCAAAAACTTACTTTAATAACCAGCGTGATATTAAAAAATGTAACCAATGCTACATGAAAGAAAAACAAAAAAAGCATATAAACAAATGCAGAAAACCTCCAAAAATTAACCGAGGAAACGAACATATAAATAAAAATGAACTATGATTTTGTTGATGAGCAATCGCATCATTTTGGACATAAGTTACACAAACTCACATACATCATGGACTATGAAAAATTCATGATGACACGTGGAAAAGCTCGTGATGTAGGATATACGACTCATTTGAAGACTACTTATTTTTTGCAGTGAGCTTGTGATGGAATTCTGAAAGCATCACATGACGATTATTAATATTACAGTCGCAGAATCTCTTAACGTACTGAAAAAGACCCAACTAAATACAGTCGCAGAGCTTGTAACTGTCTTTTATTTTCCTTTTTTTTCTAAAACAAAGAAATCTTCTCGCTTTATCTAGACTTACTAGCTTCCTCAATGATGTAAAACTTGGATGTTTTATTATCAGCTTGTCATGTGTGAAAAAAAATAAAAATTTATTATGTACAGTCCACGACTAAGTTACATAGTTAGCATAGACAAATACATGTATTTCATATACGGAAGATAAATTAAACATCATGGTCGAACTTATTAGTCTTTGAACTTACTTTTCTTTGAATAGTCAATTTACACTAAGTACTAACCAGTTTAACTCCTCACCTATGCTGTCTACGTGACCCATGCATGGCCAACCCTAAGATTAACTAAAGTCAAAGTCAACCGATTTACACATGCCGTAATTAGCGACAAACGCATATACATATTAGCTAGAAATAAAGAAAATATTATCTATCTAATCCTTTGTTTTTTAAATGTCAACAATCAGTATTTGCTAATCTTTTAATTAGAAGCTTGTGTAGGAACCAAAGAATGATAAATTTACATATAAGAGGAAAATTAATCCTTGTCACATGCTTTCTTTAACGATAATCAAGAAATGCTAATACTATTTTGTAAAAAATAAAATAAAAATCAAAAGTCCTATGCATAATGCGTTTTGTTGTATAATCGTACTAGTGATTAGTGAATGTAAGTCGGCAGACAAAAAAAAACACGAGCACTACAATAATGATTCGAATTAGACATTTAACACTGCACTACACAAAACAAAACAAAATCATACTATTTTCATACAGGGCTAATTTGGTAAATTCGAAAAAACTTTGGGCTTTTGTTTAATAAAGTGGAAGTGGACGGTTACGAAGTCGTTCTGATTTCTTCGTCTTCTTTCTCTTTAAACGTCATTTCTCTTCCCTGCGAGGAAAAAAAATCACAGAGACTTAAAAAACACAGATTCTTCAATCTTTAACGCGAATTGTGAAATCGCAGATTCTGGGTTCGTAATCTCTGGCGATTTCGGTGTTCTTCTTGTTTTTGTTAGGTCAATTTCTGGGTTTTCGAGCTGATTTATAGTGTTTGTTGATTCCGAACTTCCGATAATGGAGCTAATCGGCTTGAGATAACTGCATATAGTTTTGCGGATCTTTGTATTTTCTTTCATAGAGAGGAAAATGTCGACGAAGTTCAAAGGAGAGTATTCTTCTAGAAGCTTCGTATCGCGGAGATGGACATTGTTTCTCTGCTTAGGAAGCTTCTGCGTCGGAATGTTCTTCACCGATCGGTATAGTTTTTCTGATAATTTGTTTCTTTACAGATTCGTGATTTTTTAATTTGATTTTTGACTATTTCACGACTCAAATTCTAAGTTTTTTCGACTTTTCCTCAGTTAGTCTAATTTCTAATTTGAGATCCTTAATTTTTTTTTCAAGAAAATCGATCTCTCATTGAATTTTTTGAGTAATTTGATGTGTGACATTTTTAATTAAATAAACAAATTCTAGTCGATTCTTGACATTTCTACTATTGTTTGTAGTTTACCAACTTTCGATACCATATACTAATATATCTGATTTTCAATCTTTATCAGAAAAATTACAACTTTTGTTTTGTATTCAACATATAATTACTACAAATGTTAAATTTTGATAAAAATAAAAGATTTTGTTGTTGTTGTTGTTTTAGGATGTGGAGTATTCCTGAAATTAAAGGTATGTCTCATCCATCAGTAACAGAAGCTGAAAGATTAAAACTAATCTCAGAAGGTTGCAATCCAAAATCTGTGAGTGTGATTGACTCTTCTTGGTTCATGAAATTTTGTAAAGAATTAGTAATTCATAATCTGATTGGTTTCTCCATTAGCTTTATCAGAAAGAAGTGAAAAGAGATCCTCAAACTTTGTTTGGAGAAGTAGCTAATACACACAATGCTCTACAGTAAGATTTTGAAATCTTGTGCTGTGATTTGAAATGCAGAAATTTTCTGGAAACTAAACTTTTGTGTTATCTGCAGGACATTGGATAAGACCATTTCAAGCTTAGAGATGGAATTAGCCGCAGCAAAGGCAGTGCAAGAAACTTTACTAAACGGTGCTCCTGTATCATCGGATGATATGGGGAAGAAGCAAACGCAGGGAAAGAAACGGTATTTGATGGTCGTTGGGATTAATACAGCTTTTAGTAGCCGTAAGAGAAGAGATTCTGTTCGAGAAACTTGGATGCCTCAAGGTTTTAATACCACTCTCTCTTCTGGATACTGAACAACATGCTCATCTTGATTAAATGTGTTCCTTGATGGTTGTTTCGGTTGAAAAATGTTGATTTTTAGGTGAAAAAAGGAGGAGACTTGAAGAAGAGAAAGGGATTATTATCCGATTTGTCATTGGTCACAGGTAAGAATTCAATTTCCCATTTATGTGAGTTTTATATGTGTTTGCTGCTATTTTGATGATATGTGTCATTGATGCTATAGTGCCACGAACGGAGGAATTCTAGATCGAGCCATAGAAGCTGAGGACAGGAAGCATGGAGATTTCTTGAGATTGGTATAGTTCTGATTTATATTTGCCGTTTAGAAGTCCATGGCCTAGTTTTTAGCTCTTATCTTCATTTTCATTGCTCCATTGTTTTTGACAGGACCATGTTGAAGGGTACCTCGAGTTGTCAGGCAAGACGAAAACTTACTTTTCGACAGCGTTTGCAATGTGGGATGCAGATTTCTATGTCAAAGTAGATGATGATGTTCATGTAAATATAGGTATGGTCTAAATGTGGAAACAAACAAGTTTAGTTTCATTTTTGAATCAATTCTGCTGGTAATAATAATGGTTTACTGAAATATCTGCAGCAACTCTTGGAGAAACTCTTGTTAGACACAGGAAAAAACCGCGGGTCTATATCGGTTGCATGAAATCTGGTCCTGTCCTATATCAGAAGTAAATCATCTCTCAGTTTCCTCCTTCATTTATTCTGGTTTTCTTCTTTTTGTTAAGTCATGTTGGTTTTATGGAGCAGAGGAGTGAGATACCATGAGCCAGAGTACTGGAAATTTGGTGAGAACGGGAACAAATACTTTCGTCATGCTACTGGACAGATATACGCCATTTCAAGAGACTTGGCTTCTTATATATCAATCAATCAGTAAGATGAAGATGAGATTACATAGCTCTTCTGTTGCTTTGTGAGTCTTCTCTTTGTTCTTATGTATGTTATAATGTTTTCAGGCATGTTCTTCACAAGTATGCGAACGAAGATGTTTCGTTGGGAGCTTGGTTTATCGGTATTGATGTTAAACACATTGATGATAGAAGATTATGCTGTGGCACTCTTGGTAAGTCTTAAGCTCTTTGTTCATCTCCTACAAATTTTCTAGTCCTGATTTTGTTACTTGCTTCAAGAAGTGATATAACTCGGAATCAATGTTTAGATTTTAAGAACTTAGATAAAACGTCAACATCATCTTTGTGGTTCTGCACCTAACTACAATCATATCTGCTTTAAATGAAGAAGCCTTATCGGAAGAGATGACTCGTCCCTTTCAAAATCTCTACTTGATACAAAAGTCTTACCCTGAACCGTAATGTTTCAAATTTAACAGAAAAAACCATCAAATCTTGAAAGATTTTGTTTCGGTATTGTAGATTGCGAATGGAAAGCGCAAGCTGGAAACATTTGTGTAGCATCATTCGACTGGACTTGCAGCGGAATCTGTAGATCAGCAGATTGCATCAAAGAGGTTCATAGGCGCTGCGGTGAAGGCGAAAACGCTCTTTGGAGTGCCACATTTTGACATGTACATAAGGATCAATGCTAAAAACAAACGGTTTTGTTCAGCCCCCAAAACAGCCTCAAAGAAAAGACAAAGGTCCAGAGATATACACTTTTGTAATCATAGGTACATAGGAGAGGCTGGAAAGAATTGCGGTTGCGTTTGGATACGTTACGATTGTGGCGTTTCCATTTTAGTATAAGGAAACTATACACTGCAGTGAACGCTACTGCTGTTTTTTGCTCACTTTTTGGGTGGCTTGGAAATGAAGCAACTTCTGGATTTTTTTGCATCAATACAAAACCACTATATGTACTGATTCTTTTGGCGACAAAACTTTTGAATAGACAGAAAATCATAAACAGAATCTAAAACTGACTAATTTGTCTGAAAGATAGAATGTGTCCAAAATTGCTTTGGAAAAATAAAAACTTGGGAAAGTAGAAAAAATGCATAAAGTTGGTTATCCCTTACTTTTTTGTTGTCACACTTTGGTTATATCGCTTTGCTTTAAGGTTTGGGTTTCTGAGGTCAGACAAGCTTCTTCTTACTCCAAAACCTTGGTGAGAGAATTAAGACACTGGTTTCTCTCGGAGACTTCAAAGAAGTGCATTTCGACTAGTATTGTGACCATTTGCAGAATCTAAGGGTCAAGTGGTCTTTTAAGGTCTGATTCTCTTTGGCTTTCTTTGATTCCTCTCCATATATGTGTCTAGATTTCTTCTGTGGCCACCAAAGTTTTGGTTTTTGTTGTTGTTGTTGGAACATTCTTGTTTCCAGGAGCAAAATCTGAAGTTCTTAGTGAACTCCCTTGTAATTGATGGGATTTTTTTAGTTGTGTTTAAAGCTTAAACTGGTCAAAAGTAAATAATTTGGAGGCGAATAGGGACTAAACAGAGAATAGAACCAAATAAACAAACATTGGATTGACTGGAGTTTTTTATTGGGTACTAGGTGACGTCTATGTGATACCTCTAAAGTTTGCTTCTCAATGGGTCCAAATCTAACTTGTTTTCTTATGTATGAGTTACATAAATTGGTTTTGGTATCAAATGATTAATTTGCATTTATGGCCAAGGTTATAAGTTATAATAACCGTACTTGACCAAGTATGATTTTGAAAAGTTTAGGATAAAAAAACTACTTACCTTTGGTTTCAGTGTGTTCTTATCGATGGATTAGTATGTTTTACATGGTATATAAATCATGCTCAACACATGTAGTGATGTAGATATAGTACTAGTTTTGGTGAATAAACTTATTTTCTTAAAAAAGCTAAGAGGCATTGTCATCTGGAGCCCAAAATGGAAAATAAGTTTTTTTTTTATCATTAGAAGTGTATAACGTGAGTCACTTGGTAATTTATTCTTAATTCTCTCTTGTCTTTTTAAAGAAAATTCAGTTTTGATGTTACTACCAGGAATCTCATAGATAAAAAAATTCCAGTTTAAGAGAGATAATTCCTACAATGGTAATTTTGTGATGTGTACTATATAACAGCTATCTACACAAAGGAGGAGGATATAGAAGAAAAGGTTTGGGAAGTAAACTAAGTGAAAAAGCCATGGCAGAAACAACGAGTTCGATCTTGTTTTGGGTTCCTTTGATGGTATTGGGATGTTTTGGTCTGATATGGTTGGTTAAGAAAGTGAATGTTTGGCTCTATGAGTCTTGCCTCGGGGAGAACAAGCACTATCTACCACCAGGAGATTTGGGTTGGCCTTTCATTGGCAATATGTTGTCTTTTCTCAGAGCTTTCAAGACCGCTGACCCTGACTCCTTCGCCCGCACCTTAACCAAAAGGTAAATCTGTCTCTATATTCACAAATCGATAATAAATATGTTGCAAAATCCATGGACATGTCACTAGAATTCTTGTATCCATGTTATATATCTTGGTTTTGATTTATAGACTTGATTTTTCTATCAATTGTTACTCATCTATATCGCGGAATTCTTGTAGTGAATCCATGGTTTTGATTATAAGACTTAAGTTTTCCTTCAATATTCACTTTTAATCTCTCTGTCTCAAAATTCTTGTAGTGTCCTTGTTATACCATAGTTTAATTTTCCTAATCTATATGTTGACAATGAATTGTAGGTATGGAACTAAAGGTATCTATAAAACACACATGTTTGGGAACCCAAGCATAATAGTAACAACACCAGATACTTGCCGGCGTGTGCTGAACGATGATGACAACTTCCGGCCAGGTTGGCCAAAATCTACACTGGAACTTATTGGAAGAAAGTCATTCATCGGTATCTCCTTTGAAGAACACAAACGACTCAGGCGTTTGACCGCTGCTCCAGTCAATGGCCATGAAGCTCTCTCTCTTTACATACCGTACATTGAAGAAAACGTTATTACCGCGCTAGACAAGTGGTCCAAAATGGGAGAATTCGAGTTCTTGACTCATTTGCGTAAGCTTACCTTTAGGATCATAATGTACATTTTCCTCAGTACTGCGAGTGAGAATGTCATGGACTCGCTGGAGCAAGAATATACCGATCTTAACTATGGAGTTCGAGCAATGGCGATTAATATTCCTGGTTTTGCTTATCATAGAGCACTCAAGGTATAATTAATCACTAGTCAGTTTTCGATATTTTGTGAAGATTTTGATGATCATTACTTTTTCGATTTACAGGCGAGGAAAAAGCTTGTAGCTGCCTTCCAGTCTGTAGTGACTGAGCGTAGAAGTCAAAGGAAGCAGAACAATTCATCCAATAAGAAAGATATGTTGGATAATCTTCTTGATGTTAAAGATGAAAATGGAAAAACTTTAGACGACGAAGAGATTATCGATGTTCTTCTCATGTATCTTAATGCCGGTCATGAATCCTCTGGTCACACCATTATGTGGGCTACTATTTTCCTTCAAGAACACCCTGAGTTTCTAGAAAGAGCAAAGGTAAATTGGAGAGACATTATTATTTCATTTTCATTTAATTTTCGATACATTTTTACTTCGGATTGATCGTGGTAATTCGTGTTTTTGCATATGACGGTAATATAGACCGAACAAGAGATGATCTTGAAGAATAGGCCTAAGGGACAAAAGGGTCTAACTCTAAAAGAAACCCGACAAATGGAGTTCCTATCGCAGGTAAGGTTTTCGTGTCTCATATGAGTTTATCGCAACGGATATTATTGACGGTCTCCATTAGACTGATAGAATGAGGTGTTTTCTTCACTAGGTTGTTGATGAGACACTTCGAGTCATAACATTTTCACTTACTGCTTTCCGGGAGGCAAAGACCGACGTCGAAATGAATGGTTAGTATATATTGTAAATACATGACTTATATGAAATACAAAAAAAACACCTTTTTAAATGCATTATTCAAACAATCTTGTAGGCTATTTGATCCCAAAAGGTTGGAAGGTTTTGACATGGTTTAGGGATGTTCACATGGACCCTGAAGTCTACCCGGATCCGAGAAAATTCGATCCTTCTAGATGGGATGTAAGTTAAAGTTCTCATCTTCCATTGTTCGATAATTATTCGATTTAACATTCTGTGGTTGTGTTTTTTCAGAAGGGTTTCATACCAAAAGCCGGCGCATTCCTTCCGTTTGGTACTGGAAGCCATTTCTGCCCGGGAAACGATCTCGCCAAGCTCGAGCTTTCGATCTTTCTTCATCATTTCCTCCTCAAATACAAGTAAGACTTGCGAAGTTTGAATTTCAAGAAATCAATTCTTTCTCTATTATGTTTGATGTATTAATGGAGATTCATTATTTTGTAGGGTGAAACGAAGCAACACCGAGTGTCCAGTGATGTATCTGCCTCACACAAGACCAACTGATAATTGCTTGGCAAGAATCAGTTATCAGTAAAACATGATTCTCATCTTTCTCCGTTATCATCAGTTATAGAGTTCGTTAACTCTTTATAGCTAAACCGTTTATTTCCGTTTGAAACTTCATCATTGTACTTTCTCTGTTTCATTGAAAACACAGCTTTGTTCTCTTCATTTGGTATAATGTTATAAAACTTGGGATTTTGTTTTGATAACACATAACTTGATTAGAAAAGTTTTAACAAAACAAAACGGAATCATTTGTGAGAATATAAATTTCTATAAAATTTGATAGCTGCCAAAAATGAAATAAAATTTTAGAATAAGATTTTTAAGGATAATAAGCCCACACACCACATCACACCAGAATCTGACATTACTGTCCACTACTATCTGCTTTCATACAAAGAAAGACACAGACAAAAATAAACAGCTTGGAGTCTTCTTCATGGACCATTTCATTCATAATTATATTTTTAAGACTTTTGTTTTTCTTTTTTATGTTTACCACTTTCCTTAAAGAGAGAAAGAGCACAGAACAAAAGCTTTACAGATCAGAGAGGATCCAATGTCGAAAATTCATCAATCTCTGTTCTCTATTTCCTCAATTTGATTCCCTTTTTTCTGGGTTTTGATCAAAATCCCTAATTTCTGTTTCCTCTGTTCTGAGCCCTAATTTTGGAGAGAAAAAAAGGTTGAAACTTTCCTGAATAAAAATGGCGACTAGAGGAAGCAGATCGGAGAAAGTAAAGAGGATTTTCCAGCAATTCGACGGGAATCGTGACGGTGGGCTAAATCGAGAAGAAATGGCGTCTCTCGTCGTATCTGTAAACCCTAGAGTGAAATTCAGTGACGAACAAATCAACGCGATTCTCGACGAAGTTTTCCGAACTTACGCCGAATTCATCGATCCAAACAAAGGTTTAACCTACGACGGTCTCCTTCGTACGTACGACGACGGTGCCGGTGACGTCGACCGAGATTTCGACGCTTTAGGGCTCGAATTAAACGCCGACGACACAATCAAAGGCTCCGAGGAAGCTTCGTCTTCTTCGATTACCGACGAGCGAACCGTCGAAGCGCAGAAGAAACAGAGAACCGCCGCTTGGGCCGTTTCGCCGAATCACGGTATCGTTTTCGACGAAACTTGGAAATTAGTAGATGATTTGGAGATCATTGTGAAGAGATTGAAATCGAAACAGGAGAAAGATAATGGTAACAACAATAACAATAACAATAATAATAATGTTGATGCTTTCTCTGATGCTGGTTGGTCTAGAGAGTTAGGTCCATCTTCGGAGATTTCGGAGAAGAGAGTGTATTGGGAAGAGTCTAGTCATGATTACAATGTGTTTGTTAAAGAACTAGGTGTGTTGAGAAGTAAAGCAGATGGTGCTAGGTCTAGAGAAGAAGCTTTTGATGGACATATGGCTATTGGTAGTGTTTTGTATGAGCATCAGTTGTTTAAAGAAGCGCTCGTTAGCTTTAAACGAGCTTGCGAATTGCAACCGACTGACGTTAGACCTCATTTCAAAGCCGGGAATTGTCTTTACGTTTTGGCGAAATGTAAAGAGTCGAAAGATGAGTTTTTGTTGGCCTTGGAAGCCGCTGAGTCGGGTGGGAATCAATGGGCGTATTTGCTTCCTCAGATTTATGTTAACCTCGGTATCGCGCTTGAAGGTGAAGGTATGGTTTTGAGTGCTTGTGAGTATTATAGAGAAGCCGCGATTCTATGTCCTACGCATTTTAGAGCTTTGAAGCTTTTAGGAAGCGCGTTGTTCGGTGTAGGTGAGTATAGAGCAGCGGTTAAGGCTTTAGAGGAAGCGATTTATTTGAAACCGGATTACGCGGATGCTCATTGTGATTTAGCTTCGTCGTTGCATTCAATGGGTGAAGATGAGAGAGCTATCGAGGTTTTTCAACGAGCGATTGATTTGAAACCTGGACATGTCGATGCTTTGTATAATCTCGGTGGGCTTTACATGGATTTAGGTCGGTTTCAGAGAGCTTCCGAGATGTACACTCGGGTTTTAACCGTATGGCCTAACCATTGGCGTGCTCAGCTCAACAAGGCGGTTTCTTTGTTAGGTGCTGGTGAGACCGAAGAAGCTAAACGAGCGCTTAAGGAAGCGTTGAAACTTACTAACCGTGTTGAGTTGCATGATGCGATATCTCATTTGAAGCATTTGCAGAAGAAAAAAGGTAAAAAAAATAATGGAAATGGTAATGGTAACGGAGGAGAAGGTCCGTTTATCGTCGTGGAGCCTTCAAAGTTTAAGACCGTTGGTGAGAAGACGACTTTGAGACCGGATTTAGCGACGGCGCTTCAGATAAGAGCGTTTCAGAGAGTTACTAGACTCGGGAAATGCGATGTGGAGGATGTGCGAAAGGAAATGAGAGACAATGATGTTCCTGTATCGTATTCCGGAAGCGGTGGACCGACGAAATCGATTCGGAAACCGAATTTAGAGGAGATTCTCCGGCGTTTGCTTAATTCCCTTAAACCTGAAACTTTTCAAGGAGCTATTAAGGCGATAAACGAGAAAATCCTCTCTGTTCTTGATGATTCGGGTTCAGGAAGAGTTGATATGGGTATGTTTTTCGCCGTGATTGCGCCGTTATGCGGTGGACATTCAGATAAACGGAAAAGAGTTGCTTTCGACGCGCTCCTTTGGAGACCCGTAAACGAAGGAAGCTCTCAGATTACGAAAACGGATGCAACCAAATACATCAAACTCTTGAGAGCTATTTACATCCCGTCTCACGGAATGAGCGAAATGTTAGAAGTTCACGGAGAAGAGGAAACCGATTCCTCGATGACGGTAACGTTTAATCAGTTCTTAGACATGTTCGACGATCCAGACTGGGGATTCGGTATTATGTCCACGATACTTAAACTGGAAACCAACGACAGGAACCGCCATGGAAACCATGTCTGCTCGGTTTGTCGTTACCCGGTCATCGGATCTCGGTTTAAAGAAGTGAAAGCCCGGTTTAGTTTGTGTAACCAGTGTTACAGTGAAGGGAAAGTCCCTCCTTCGTTTAAACAAGAGGAATACAAGTTCAGAGAATATGGTAGTGAATCTGAAGCCATGAAAGCTAAGTGTGTCTGTTTCTCAATGCAATCTCATAAAAAACCAATTGCCACTTAAAATAAACTAATTCTTCAAGTTTTTTTTTCTTTAAATTCAAATTGTAACCTTTTTTATTTTAACTTGTGTGCATAGTTTTCAGTGAGTGTAATGTTGTTGAAAGTGTGCAATGTTGTTTTGGTTAATCAAATTGTTTACTCACATGAATTACAACATTTCTTTGATGAAATCAAGATTAAGAGTGTCCTTAACAATGAGGAACAAACCAAGAAACAACACAAGCATTATTCCGGACGACATAATCCCTTGTTCGACTTCTAACGGTAACTTCTTACCGCCTCGAACGGCTTCCAACAAGATCAAAGCTAATGTTCCGCCGTCGAGAGCCGGTAAAGGCAACAGATTGATCACCGCAAGGTTTAAATTCAGCAATGCGGCAAATTGATAAAGCCCGTCCGTATTCGATCTCGCTACTTCCGCTCCAACCGCTATAATCGCGACGGGACCAGCGACTTTACTAGCGGTTTGCGAGAAGTTCAAGAACGTCTGTTTCAAACTGTCTAAAACATTGTAAGATAACCCGAAAAACTCTCTACCGACGAAACTAAACGTTTCCGTTACGTTCTTCGGTTTCACTTTCGAGAATCGCACGTTCGGAGATAACTGAACGCCGATTTTCCCCGTTCCGTCGAAACTCTTATCAGGCGTGATCCGGATTTCGAAATCCTCGTTCCGTCTCTCGACCCTAAGCACCACATTCTGATTCGCACTTCTTTTTACGACATCGACGACTTTCGAAACCGAATCAGAACCGGAATTCGATAATTCGATTCCATCTACGGATAAAATTACGTCTCCCGGAAGCAATCCGTCACGAGAAGCAGCAGAGAAAGATTTAACATCAGGAACAAGAACTCCAGGGAACGATTCTTGAGCTGGTAATCCAACAGAGACAACTTGAGCAAAGATTATAGCGTAAGCGAAGATCACATTAGCGACAATTCCAGCTGAAACAACAATCACTCTATCCAAAACCGGTCTGTTCTTGAGGAGGTTTTTGTCGGTTACAGGGATTTCACTGTCCGGATCGTTATCAGGGAATCCGACGAACCCACCTAATGGAAATGCCCTAAGAGAGTATTCGACATTGTTGGAATTGAATTTCGCTAAGATCGGACCAAACCCTATCGCGAATTTGCTGACGTGGATACCTTGAAGAGAAGCAGCTAAGAAATGACCTGTTTCGTGGACGACGATGATCGCTGTGAGAACAGCGGAAGCTTCGAGAACTGATTCGAAGCTTCCGAAATCGAATCCAGCGAGAGCTCTTGGTCTGTATAACTTGTTTCTGAACAAAGCTCTGTTTTGATTGGAGAAAGTTGAGAGATTTGGGGAAAGGTGAGATTTTGAGAGATGGGTTTTGGGATTTGGAGGGAGATTTGAAGTGGGTTTGTTGAAATGAGAGAGGAAGTGAGGAATTCGATGTGAAATTGGAGAAGAAGAAATGTTTAATAGCATGATTTCGTGAGGTTTTGAGATTTGAGAGTATGGAGAAGAGAAACTATGGAAGCCATTGAAGTAACAGAGGAGATAACGAAACGAATTTGTGCTTCTGTGTCTCTATGTGGATGGGATTAACACACAACAACGCTCTTAACAAAGTCTCTACCTCAAAAAGAATGTTTGATATTGAATGGGGAAATTGAAGACTCTCAACGAAACAGAAGGTTCTTAAACAAAGAGTAAAGTAGAGGATTTTTTTTTTTTGGGTCGTCAACGTGAGTAAAGTATAGAGGATTATACACCCAAAAGATACATTTTTTGGATAAACTCTGTCAATTGTACTTTTTCGGTTTATAATTTTTTCTGGTTTTCGAGATTAACAGTTGCTAATACCACGTTTTAAGAGTAAGTATTTTTTTCCAGACATGTAACAATATCGTTTAGCTCGTGTGTGAACTTGTAACAATTATATTATGACGCAGTCAATAAGATTTTCTCTGCGCAACTTTTTGTATAAATGTAATGTCTATGTGATTTGTTACGTACATTTCAAGTGAGAGATCTTGCTCGGATATATTTTTTCTTATTTTGTGTTGTAATCAATAAGTCTATCCATTAGACTTTAATATTTCTAAAACGTTATGCAATACATGCATTGTATATATGCTGTTGATGCTATAATCGTTTTCACTATCTAATTGGTTGACAAAGGAAATTATTGTACATAGATATTCGTCTTTCGCAAATTGGAAATGCTATGGTACATGTATCAACCCACTAGTAAATTGACAAAAAGTCCGATCATTTACCATGGACATGACTCGAAGGAAAGTAATATATAGGTCAATGCTTACTTGGTGTATAATACTATTATAAGTTATCCATTTTTCCGAATAGATAAAAACTTAAGAAACATGTTGCACTCGTTGTAAAAAGTTTTTTGGTTTGAGTAAATTTTACATTTAAAAGACAGAAAAAAATGTATACTATCATCAATTTTAAATTATTCAGTTTTTTTGGTCATCAACAACTCACACACAAGTTTAAAATCGGTATAACATAACTACAACACTAATATAAACTGTTAGGTTACAGTTTTTAATTAAATCAACTGTTTTTTGCCGGAGAAAAGTAAAATATTCAACTGGTTTTATCACCGTTGATTTAATGTATCGTTATATAGTCAAAGAGATCATCATTCTTTGAATATACTGAATCTGGTCCTTTGAGATTTCAATCGATCGATATCAGAAATGCGGAGAAAAGAAAACGAAGAGTTGAATTTTTGTATACCAAAAGGAGTGGAGAATCTAACTGGCGAGCATTTTAGGGTTTTCATCATGACACAAATAATCACATCGAATTCTACGGACACATCTCTTGGTTTTATGGAGTCAATGTATTATAGATAAGTATAGTTCGGATTCTATTCATATTATGATAAGGACTATGTTCCTATATTCTAGGGTGTTATGTATATCTCTAAAGTCTCAAACATGTGTATATATATGAATGTATGATCAATCAATAAAGGCAAGTCAGTTCATCATCAAACTCTACATGGTATCAGAGCTTGATCCGTAAAATTACAAACACAAAAACGTTTCCGCAACTCTTAAACTCTCTGTTCGTGTCTCTGTTCGTGTCTTTGTGTTCTAAACTATGGCTGGTCTTCAAGGAATCGCAGATGTTGCTGCAAAAGCTCTTGAGAGAGCCGGCGATCCTGCAGCTTCATCGGCCTCATCTAACTCTCCATACTCATTGTTCTCTAGTGACAATCCTGGTGCTGTTATCACATCAATTCTTTTGAATGGTGATAACTATAATGAATGGTCCAAGGAGATGTTGAATGCTTTGCAAGCAAAGCGCAAATCAATGGATCGATTCCGAAACCTGCAGATGGAAGTGTTGATCTTGAGAATTGGCTCACCGTCAATTCCATGATCGTTGGTTGGATTCGATCATCCATCGAACCAACAGTCAAGTCTACTGTCACGTTTGTACCTGATGCTCTTCAATTATGGAATGATTTGAAGCAGCGTTTCTCTGTGGGAAACAAGGTTCGTATACATCAGATAAAAACTCAACTTGCTGCGTGTCGTCAAGATGGGCAAAGTGTTCTGGCGTATTATGGTAAGTTGACAAAGTTATGGGATGAATTGCAAGTCTATCGTCCTCTTCCTTCATGTTCCTGTGGAGCAGCTTTGGAAATCTCCAAAGATCGTGATGAAGAGAAGGTCCATCAATTTGTCATGGGCCTTGATGAGGTCCGATTTGGAGGATTGTGTACTGCTATAGTAGATTGTGATCCATTACCGTCCTTAGGAGAAGTGTATCAGAAAGTGGTTCGTGAAGAACAAAGGCTCGCGTCTTCTAGAGCTCGAGAAACAACATCTGATGCACTTGGACTTGTTGCTCGTCGGGATACTGTTGATCCCTCCTCTCAGCGTCGTGATGTGTCTGCAAACAACAATCGGTCTGAGTCTACAGTTGCTGTTCGGTCTGATGTATTCAATTCAAGACCTAGAGATCGTACCATGGTTTGTTCTCACTGTGGGAGAACCGGTCATGAGAAAAAGGATTGCTGGTCTATTGTTGGTTTTCCAGAGTGGTGGTCAGAGCGTAATGACCGTGGAACCAACAGTGCTAGGGGTCGTGGTAGAGAAGGAAGAGGCTCGGGTTTTTCATCTGGTCGTGGTCGCGGTCAAGCCAATGCTGCATATGCAACCTCTTCTAATTCATCTGCCTTCCCGGAGTTTACTAATGATCAGTGGCAAGCAATTTCGAAGTTGATCCAAGAGAAGACTAACTCAACTTCTACTAGTTCCGATAAAGTATCCGGTAAGAATGATTTGGGTGATGTCCTTCTCGACACTGGAGCATCTCATCATATGACGGGCACTCTCGGTTTCTTGTCTGATATTGAAAGCATCCCACCGTGTTCGGTTGGTTTTGCTGATGGTTCAAAAACTTTTGCAGTTAGTGTTGGAACGTTTGCCTTGACAGACAAAGTCAAGCTCACACGTGTTCTTTATGTTCCATCTTTGAATTGCACATTAATATCTGTTTCAAAGATTCTTAAGCAAACTAATTGTTTTGCTACTTTCACTGATACATTGTGTGTATTACAGGACCGTTTTTCGAGGACTCTGATTGGAGCCGGTGAAGAGCGTGATGGATTCTATTATCTTACGGATGTTGTCTCGCCCAAGGTCTACACTGCAAGTGTCAAGTCTGATTCGGTTTTGTGGCATCAACGGCTTGGTCATCCTGGTTTTTCCGTGCTTTCTCAATTACCTTTTTTTTGTGGGAGCTCGACATCGGCTAGCTCGTGTGACATCGGTTTCAAGCTAAGCAGACAAGAGAAGTGTTTCCCGATAGTTCTGCTAAGTCTTTAGAGTGTTTTTCTCTTATTCACTGTGATGTATGGGGTCCATATAGAGTTCCATCATCTTGTGGTGCAGTTTATTTTTTGACAATAGTAGATGATTTTTCAAGAGCAGTTTGGTCCTTTCTTTTGCTTAAGAAATCTGAAGTTAGTCAAAAATTGAAGGAATTTTTCTCTTACACTGAAAGACAATTTTCTAAACAAGTCAAGACCATTCGTACCGATAATGGCACAGAGTTCATGTGTCTCTCCAAGTTTTTTCGTGAGCAAGGTATTGTTCACCAAACATCTTGTGTCGCCACACCTCAACAAAATGGGCGTGTAGAGCGAAAGCATCGTCAACTTCTCAATGTTGCGAGAGCTCTAATGTTTCAGGCTAGTATGCCTATTCGGTTTTGGGGTGAAGCTATTTTGACAGCCGCATATGTTATTAATCGCACACCCAGTTCAATACTTCAAGGGCGGTCACCTTATGAAGTTCTATACGGTGTTAAGCCTCGGTATAATCAGCTTCGTGTTTTTGGTTCAGCTTGTCATGTACATAAAGCATCAAGAGATCATGACAAGTTTAGTCCTCGGAGTCGGCCGTGTGTTTTTGTGGGTTACTCCTTAGGCAAGAAAGGATGGCGAGTCTATGATATTGAGACAAATGAGTTTTTGGTCTCCCGTGATGTTATTTTCCGTGAGGATGTGTTTCCTTTTGTTGCACCGTCTGTGTCTTCATCACAGTCCACTCTGATAAATGATATCTCTCCTCATAATGACGAGGATTTGTTAATTACTCTCGTGTCAGGTCCAAGGGGGAGTGACATGGTCTTGCCTAGTACACAAGCATCGATTGAGCAACCTCAAACAGAACATGACTCACCGCATGTTCTCAAGGAATTTGTCTCCACTACGACAGAGATACAACCTCTAGTAGCTGACACGGCACAACCTAGTGTGGTCACACATTCTTCACCTGATCCTAATGCTTCATCTCAATCGGGCAATAATTCTTCTACGTCATCTCAACAAGTTGTTCCGGTTCGAAGAAGTGACCGTGACCGTGCACCACCTGAAAAATTCAAAGATTATGTCACTTACAATGCCATCTCTATAATAGACTCTCATCACGCTCCACCTACCTCTCCATTAGATTCCTCGCAATCGGTTTCGGGTACTGTCTCTTATCCTTTGTCAGATTTTATTTCCGATAGTCATTTCTCACCTTGTCATCAAGTGTTTCTAGCAGCTATTACTGCTGGTGTGGAACCAAAACATTATAAGGAGGCTTCACAATTAAAGGTTTGGAATTATGTTATGGGCACAGAGATGTATTCGCTTCATGAAAAGGATACATGGGACATTGTTGATCTTCCTCCTGGTAAAGAGGCTATCGGAAGCCAATGGGTGTATCGTATCAAGTATCATGCGGATGGCTCTTTGGAAAGGTACAAAGCTCGGGTTGTTGCACAAGGAAATAATCAAGTTGAAGGGGAAGATTATTCGGACACTTTTGCTCCTGTGGTGAAAATTACAGCGATACGTACTCTGTTGCGTATTGTTGCGGCTAAAGATTGGGAGGTCCATCAAATGGATGTCAACAATGCCTTTCTTCATGGTGATCTAGAGGAGGAAGTGTATATGAAACTTCCACCTGGTTTTCGTCACACTCATCCGAATAAAGTGTGTCTTCTCAAGAAGTCTCTTTATGGTCTAAAGCAGGCTCCTCGTTGTTGGTTTAAGAAGCTTTCGGATGCTCTTCTCGGTTTTGGTTTTAAGCAGTCATACTCCGACTACTCTTTGTTTACCTATATTCGTGATGGTGTTGAGCTGCGTATCCTCATCTATGTGGATGATTTGGTGATTTGTTGTAACAATCCTAAGAAGATGGCCGAGTTTAAGGATTACTTGGGAAGGTGATTCTCCATGAAAGATTTAGGCAAGTTAAAGTACTTTCTTGGGTTTGAAGTAAGTCGCAGTAACGAAGGGTTCTATGTCTCGCAACGCAAGTATGCTCTTGATATAGTCAATGAAGCTGGTTTACTCGGTTCCAAACCAGCCTCCACGCCCCTAGAACCTAATCATCAGTTGGCTACCACTAAGTCTCCGTTTCTTGCTGATCCGACCAAGTATCGTCGTCTTCTTGGTCGTCTTATATACCTTGTCAATACACGACCGGATCTCAGTTATTCGGTACACATTTTGTCTCAATTTATGCAAAAGCCAACTGTGTTTCAATGGGAGGGTGCCTTACGTTTGGTTCGGTATCTTAAAGGTTCTCTTGGTCAAGGGATTCTCCTCACTTCTAAGGATGATTTTCAACTTAATGTCTACTGTGACGCCGATTGGTCTCAATGTCCGATAACAAGGAGATCTCTCAGCGCATACATTTCTTTCCTTGGTGATTCGCCTATCTCGTGGAAGACTAAGAAACAAGATCGCGTGTCTGAGTCCACCGCCGAGGCTGAGTATCGTGCAATGGCTAAAGCTCTAAAGGAGATAAAATGACTTAAAGGTTTATTAGAAGATCTGGGAGTTCCACATCCCAGCCCCGTCCGTTTGTTTTGTGATAGTAAAGCTGCGATTCACATTGCTTCTAATCCAGTCTTTCATGAGCGTACAAAGCATATTGAACGTGAATGTCATTTTGTTCGTGATGCAGTTCAAGAGGGTTTGATAGTGACTGAGCATGTTCGTACAAATGCCCAACCAGCTGACATTTTGACAAAGTCATTAGGCCGTGATAAGTTCAATGGTTTGTTGTCCAAGTTGGGTGTTCTTAACTTACACACTCCAACTTGAGGGGGAGTATTATAGATAAGTATAGTTCGGATTCTATTCATATTATGATAAGGACTATGTTCCTATATTCTAGGGTGTTATGTATATCTCTAAAGTCTCAAACATGTGTATATATATGAATGTATGATCAATCAATAAAGGCAAGTCAGTTCATCATCAAACTCTACACAATGGATCGTTTCGTTCGTTCGTTTACCATTATTAGGGACTTTTTTTTTTGTTTGTGCAAACAAAATGACATATATTGCAATTAGTTTCAAAGCGTTTATTTAAACCAAATAATAGTTAAATTTTGCATTCTAGTGGATCATGCGCCAACTATTTCTTTGTCCGACATACGATAATCATCCTATTAATAAATACCAAATTATACTATTTTCTTCAAAACTAGCTATATAGTTATAACACTATATATAAAGAGAAAAAAACAAAAGATATGGAATACAACACCTAACCAAGTAGCCTGTCATGAATTAATCAACGTGGCCATTATATTTTATTTTTCTTTATACTTATGGAACATGATTGTATAAGTTGTAGGAATTTAACAAAAATGATTGTGTTTTGGTTAGGTTGTCCTTTCCAATACTTTCTTGTTAATTAATCAGATTTATCTCTAGCCATACAATTAGATCCAGCAACATATTATCAATTGATAAAAAAATAAAAATTGAAAACATGAATATTATCAATTATTTTTTAAAAAATGTAACTCAACGAGAAATCTAATTATAAACTTACACTGTCTTGTTTTACCCAAATTTCAAACGAAAAGGAGACCAGGTTCAGTGAACCTAAATTTGAATTCTTGTTTTTTTATATGATTTTTAAAACGTAAGCATGCTAAAAAAAGACACAATATTATATAATTCATATTACATACTAAATGAAAAGAACTAAATAAAAGTAATCTTTAGCTTTCCATCTACTTTCGTGTAATTAAAAAAATAAGTTGGTGATCTTAAAAACATATGTTTATACATAAAAGTCGTATCACACTATATATACACATCTACATGGTTAGAGAGAGAGATGGTCCTTGTGCCTTCTCAGGCGACTCATGGTCACTTTTCATCGTCGAATATCGTATGTCTTCTTCTCTCGTTTCATCGTATTATCTTTTTCATTTACTCTCTTGAGGATGTAAAGATTTCAAAATCAATAAAATAAACATTAAAAAACGATTTGATTGTTACTACGTACTTAATATTGACTCTATCTCATAATCATTCCTGTCTATTTTGCTTCATACCTATATGATTCATATGTTAAACAACCATAGATGAATAACATGTATTTATTTGTTCTTCATTTTCTGGGATTTAGCCTTCACAGTATCCCTAGCTATATATATGATTTGGATTGGTTTATTTAGAATCATTTCGTTAGTAAAATTTTTGTTGGTTCTCAGACTAAGGGGCACCTAGATGTACCGGCAATGATGAAATTCATTAAAACGCAAACGCACTATCATATTATATATGTTGATATGCTTAAAGGTCCGTCCATATGTGCTTAATTGGTATTACTACATTTTTATTGGCTGAACATCATCAGGAGAAAAGGTTGAAGAACAAGTGAAACATATACATCAACTCATTATATATTCGGAGATGATGATGATGATAAAAATGATTGAGTTACGTTGGATTTACTGTTTTACAATTTTGGTTCGAGTTTGATCGTTTTGATGTCTCTTTTCTTTCGATTGCTTCGAAGAAAAAGATGGGAGATTACGCTCATGGCTTGAGACAAGTAAAAGATGACCAGTTCCCCCTTTCACAACTTCAATCTCTTTGATAAACACAATACTACGTACCCACTTTTTTTTGTCAACCATATTACGTACTCTATGTCTTATTTTTATACGAAACTCTACTCTTTTTTTTTGGGGACATATGAAACTGAGGTTATGCAGTTCAATTAGATTATGTTTATGACCATTACTTGGCATAAAATACCTGTGCATGGTAATGATTACTGATATATCCCAGAAGTTATAGAAAGAAACAAATGCAAACTATGTTACGAAGTTCAATCATATCTATGTTTATGATAAAGATATTGTGAATGGTACTTTCTATTGATGATGTTTACATGTTTATATACACGATTCAGTTATGATCTTATTTAGAATATCTCACAAAGATTTTTATCTAATACGATAACTACAACGATATAAAGATAAGTACATCTTATACTATTACTCCCCCTCAAGATGGACGCCCGTTAGAAAGACTAATCTTGTCTGCTAGTTCGATGAAACGCGCCTTGGTAGGGGTTTAGTCAAAGTGTCGGGATCCGCAGAGCTAGCATGATGATTGAGTGAAGAAGAAGAGACAGAGATTTATAGAGAGAGGGAGAGTTTTGTGAGGAGAAAAGAAAAGCGTTTGAGAGAGAAAGACAAGAGAGCGATTAGATTTAAGTTGTAACCTGCTCTGATACCATAAAGATTTTGTGAATGATACTTTCTATTGATGATGTTTACATGTTTATATACACGATTCGATTATGATCTTACTTAGAATAATTCACATAGATAGTTATCTAATACAACAATATAAAGATAAGTACAACTTATACTATTATATGAAACATGAAGTAAAATATGAAGTTCAATTATATCTCTCTGTATCTATATATACTAGAATAGGACCCGTGTTGTGCACGGATTTAATTGTAACCGTGAATTTAATTTTAAAATTATTTGATTTAAAATAAATAAAATAATTTATAGAATGTGTTGATATGATTTTTAGAGACGTCATTTGTCGTTTGCCTGCTACATTAGTGAGGTCTCTGAATATAGTAGGAAATACTCACTTTTTCGTGTTTCTTTGTTGGTAGAGTTATTTTATTCGTTTGAAGCTAGGAAAGAAAAAAAGAAATACATAATTTGATTTATATATAATATAACATATTTGATATAAACAATTATAGACAAATTAGCAATTTATGACACAATTGGAATGTTTGGAATATTGTAAACTGCATAATTAGAATTTGATCTTTAGAGATACATAAACTTACATATAGGTACTTTGTATGATCTTTAGAGATGCATCACTAATGGATATCTCAGCTTTATCTTTTTTCTTTTTCATGATGATCTAGGTGTGAGTCAATGTTTAAGGAATTAGATATTTTGAGTTGTTTTTATAAGATAATGGAATAATATTATTTAGAAAATTTCTTGTTGACGGAAAAATCTTGTAAACAAAATATACAGAATGATAAATAAGTAATGTAATATATAAATGAAAATAAATTATCCAATTTAGAATCATAATTGATTTGTTAGTTATTAACTTACTATTTATGATTAACCAATTATGTGATATAGTAGGTATGTTTTTATTGATATACAGAATACGAAGTTTTTGATTATCCTAAAATATAGATTATCAAATTAGTAATGTAAAATAAGGTATAACAATCTGTTTAGAATTGTAATTGATATGTCAATTATCATTGTTTAACTTATGAGATTTGATATATGAGACTGATTTTGATCCCCTTGTAAAAGTGTTATCCTGAAAATCAAATTAAAATATGTTATACTTACTAAATTTGTGGGATTGTGATGGTAAAAGATTTGGTAGTTATTGTATAATTAGAGGTTATGTAGTTTATACGTGTGAAATTTATTTTATTGTTCAGAATAAATAATTAGGGATATTTTATTTGATAAATGGATCATTGAATTTCGTTTAGCTTAGAAAATAATAATTCTATATTTGTGTTTACGTCAAGTAAAATTAATTACGTCAAATTCTAAGTTTAGTTTAGTTTAGTTTATAAAAAAAAAAGATAATTAAAAATTAAAGAATTGTGATATGGGGAAGAATGCTAATTACGGTAAATATTAAATTTGTGGATGAAATTGATTTAATTTAATTTTTAGCTTCCAGCTTTAATGCAAACAAATAAAATATGGTAATAGTATCCTAAATTTTTGGAATTACTATTTAATTTGCCTAGTTATATATATTTTGGTTTTTTTTTTGGTTTGAAACATAGTTTAAAACTTTATAGGCTTCTAAATATAGAGGATTATAAAGTTTTCAAACTTACTATATAAATCGGTGGATCCTAAAGTATAAACCGAGAGTGTATAATTGGTATAATCGGAAAATATAATTTTCAAAATAAAAATACAATTTTCAAACGGTGGGATCATGGGATTATTTTAATTTTTAATAGTTATATATTATTGGAAAGGATTATACTGATAATATATTATTTTTTTGTAGACAATTTAGTAAATGAGTAAATGTATGATATATATACTGAATTTTATTATCAAAAAAGTTAATGAGAATGTTTCATAGACAATTTAGTAAATGAGTAAATCTATTACTTGTTTGGGAATGTAGATAAGTTTATTATGGGATTAGTGTTGTTTGGAAAAGTATTTGTTTGGCAATTAGGATAGTTTTAAGTTTAATTATTATTAATTAAATGAAAAACAAAATTGAGAAAAAAGAGGTAATGACACCTAAGCAAAGTGCTTCTAAAATGCTCCTCAAATAATATATAGGATATATAATGCAGCTTGGAAAGGATAAAAAAAATAAAAGCCAGCTTGTAAGCTATAGAGCATGTGCATTGATAACACTCATTAAAGGGTGTCTTAATCTCTTTTTAATTAAATTAATTCTTTTTAATTAAATTTTATGTCTTTAGATCCTAAATAAGATTAGACACCCCCAATTTTGGATCCTAAATAAGAAACTTACACACAATTTTGAATTTCTTTTTCTTTGTTTTAATTGTATTTTAATCATTAAATACCCTAATTAGACACACTAATCTCTGCAATGCACATGCTGAAGGATATAAATAATTTAATAAATTAAAAAGTGATGAAAAACAGTAACATGTATGCAATTCATAGAAATGCAAGAAAAGTCACATTTTATGTTTTTCGTGTGTTTAGCCCAATGTGACTTACACAATCGATACCAAAAGCCCATCTTGAACTTACACGAACACCTAATTAATCGTTTAAAGATTGGAATAAAAATTTGTGTCTAACTATTAAATTAGGAAATTTAAATCCATCGAACTCAAATTATAAATTTTTTTATTCCATCGAACCTACCATCGAAAATTAGCCTAGAATTGACCTCAGATTCGTTTTGATAATTTTCACGTTAGGAAAATCGGTTGAGCTAGACAATGCTCCATGGTTTACCATCACGATTCACGGTCATATCATTAAGCTATATATAATATATACTCAAGCATGCTTGTTTGTAGAATTTACATATAATCAATTTGAAGTGAATACTGATGGGTGTTTTAGTTGGGGAACTACTAAACATTAAATTTGTATAGTAAGGTTTAGACAATGTACTTACAATTGCATGTGAGCCGAATTTATTTTCTCTATCGATTTTCACCGTTGACTATTGTCGGCACCGTTGACTCTCAATAAGTGTTCTAAAAATAACAATTTTCTGACGTCCATATAGCCATAATAGAATGCTTCCTTTTCCCATCGTAAATGTGAGTGAAAAAAACACCAAGAAAGAAAAAAAATCAGAACATAAAAATGTAAAGGTTATTAATCACCACAAACTAATTGGTTCCAAATTTTACCCTTTTTTATGGTAAACATAAGTAATTCCCGAATATTAGCTAGGGTCAACTAATCAACTTTCAAGTAGAGACAAGCTCAAATAATTATCGGTAAACTCGGTTTAATCATTAATGGTGAATGTGATAGTTTCAAATGTCAACGAATTTTAGATAGTAAAGAAAAGTAATTAATAATGATAAAATCTATAGAGATCGAAAAAAAGTCATTGAACTGAACTAAGTGTAGATCTATTTTGACTTTGGAAAACAAATTTTCATTAAATGGTTCCCGCCAATGGCCCAACGGCCCCAAACGCGTAGAACGTAACATGCATGGTGATTCATATTAATGGCTTCTCATCCCACTTGCTTATTTTTAAGAACGACTATTGAAGATTGAAGATTCATTTATGTTATTATATAAGGCAATGTTTAGTTCCACTTACTGAAACACCACTAGAAACACAAGAGAAGAGAGATTCACAGTTATTTCTCTAGAGAATGGAGGTTAAGAGTGTTACTTGTTTGATTCTTTCTTTGATTTTGCTACATTTGAGTGTGGAGTGTGTTCATGGGGATTCTGTGGTAGGGCCTGCGAGGTATAGAGACGATGATTGTAGGTGGGGCCGGAGGTGTGGTGGTGGACGTGACCGGTTTGGACGTGGCGGTCGTGGTGGAGGATTCGGTGGTGGAGGAGGTAGAGGTGGTGGTGGTGGTATAGGCGGTGGTGCTGGACACGGTGGAGGTTTTGGAGCTGGAGGAGGAGTTGGTGGTGGAGCCGGTGGAAGAATTGGTGGTGGAGGCGGAGCTGGTGGTGGTGGAGGAGGAGGTATTGGTGGTGGCTCCGGTCAAGGTGGTGGATTTGGAGCTGGAGGAGGACTTGGTGGTGGAGCTGGAGGAGGACTTGGTGGTGGAGGTGGAGCTGGTGGTGGTGGAGGTGGAGGAGTGGGCGGTGGTTCCGGCCATGGCGGTGGCTTTGGAGCTGGAGGAGGTGTTGGTGCTGGTGCTGGAGGAGGACTTGGTGGTGGAGGTGGAGCTGGTGGTGGTGGAGGTGGAGGAGTGGGCGGTGGCTCCGGTCAAGGTGGTGGATTTGGAGCTGGAGGAGGAGTTGGTGGTGGAGCCGGAGGAGGACTTGGTGGTGGAGGTGGAGCTGGTGGTGGTGGAGGTGGAGGTGTGGGTGGTGGTTCCGGTCATGGTGGCGGGTTTGGAGCTGGTGGAGGTGTAGGTGGTGGGGCTGGTGTTGGTGGAGGAGTAGGTGGTGGCGGTGGAGCCGGAGGAGGTGGAGGTGGTGGTGTTGGTGGAGGATCAGGACACGGTGGAGGTTTTGGAGCCGGAGGAGGAGTTGGTGGTGGAGCTGCCGGAGGAGTTGGTGGTGGAGGTGGAGGTGGAGGCGGTGGCGGTGGAGGTGGTGGTGTTGGTGGTGGATCCGGTCATGGTAGTGGTTTTGGAGCTGGAGGTGGTGTAGGAGGTGGTTTAGGAGGTGGAGCCGGAGGAGGCGGTGGTGGAGGTGGTGGTGGTGGTGGAGGTGGTGGTGTAGGAGGTGGATCCGGACATGGTAGCGGATTTGGTGCCGGAGGAGGAGTTGGAGGAGGACGTGGTGGAGGCCTAGGAGGAGGCATTGGGCACGGTGGTGGTGTTGGTGGAGGAGTCGGAGTTGGGATTGGCATAGGAATAGGTGTTGGGGTTGGTGGAGGCTCCGGTCAAGGTACCGGTACCGGAAGCGGTGGAGGTGGCGGTCGCCATTAGTTAAACCTCTTATCCTTACCAATCTCAGGGTTTAGTGTTTTCATTCCAAGATGTGTTTGATTAAAAACAAAAACAAAATGTACGATACATCATTTTTCAGTTCAAAATGTGTTTTCTTCTATTTTTGTGTAAGAATGTTTTCGAATATCAAATAAGGAAAGATATGAAATACGGATTGATCATAATTCTTAGCTTAATTTATAAACGAACATTTACGTATTGAACAGTATGTCAGTATCCACAATTATTTTTGTGTGTGTATCATATAACTTTCAAACGAATTAACTCGTGTCACGTACCGAGACCCTTCTACTTCAATTCTGAGGTCCTATCGGCAGATATTTCTCTACCAAACCAATACAATACTTGTCTAAGTTTCACAATTAGTTTTACCTCTGCGAAGTTTTTTTTCAGAACGTTTATGCATGCAATATTTATAAAAAGTTTGTTTCATATCGCTTTAATTGCAGGGTACATATTAGTGGAAATTATATGAAACAGTAGACAGATTAATCTGACAAAAATATATGTGGAAAACATAATTAGGAAGACAGTATTTAGGGTTTCTTTGCGTTATTTATCTACCTAATCTTCTTTACTTACTAAAAAGAGAAACATAAACTCTCTTTTTGTTTGTTGACATCAATGGGAATATAAATTTTTCTTTTCTTACCAACTACAATTCATTTAATAAAAGGGCCTAAGACCGGTACGTACAACATACAATCTAAAGCCAATTACATAATCTTTTTGAAACTCATTCGTTATATCCATGAAAGAGATAACGATTTATGAAAAGAAACACGTCTTTACATATGTTTATATTATTAAGGTTATGATATGAACAGTTGATTACCATGCAGTACCGCTGAGAGATGTTACTAGCAAGTCGGAAAGCTCCGACCATCTTCAATAAATTAAACAATTCCGACCTAATTTCCTTCGATTGTCATCCTAATTCCGACCTAATTTCCTTTGATTTTGTAAACTCATTTTTATTTGTTACATCGATGAGAATATACATTTTTTTTTATCAACTATACGATTCATTTAATAAAAGGCTTAAAGGCCAGTACACGATACAATCGAAAACCCATTATAAAAAGAAATGTGTGTCTACACATGTTGATATTAAGGTTAAGATAAGAACATATGGTCACCATGAAGTCCCGCTGATACATTTTACTGGCAAGCTAAAAAAACTCCGGCCATCTTCAACAAATCTAAGCAATCCTAACCCAATTTCCTTCGTTGTCACCCTCATATTTATGAGAATATACATGTACTTCTCTGATTTTGCAATTTTTAAAATGGAAATATTTTTATCAACCTCTCTTTTTGTTTGATAAATTGCATTTGAGAATATACGTTTTATTTTTCTACCAACTACGATTCATTTAATAAAAAAGCCTAAAAGCCGGTACAAGATACAATCGAAAGCCCATTTACATTATCTCCATCGGTTAAAAATAAAATACTTGAAGAATTTCTCTTAGAATATAATATTAGTATTTTAGATTTAGTCAAATTATTTATTTAATATTAAATTTTAAAGAGATGTGAACCAATGATATAGTGACAAATTGCATTTGAGTTTTTTAAATTGTTCTCAACTTTCTCTTTCTACATTTAAGCAATACTAATTATTATTTAATTATGAAAAACTCATTAAAATTTTACGGATGGAGCTCCTCTAAAAGAGATAAACGATATCAACTACGTGTCCGCAATGCATAATTACAATCCATAAAAAAGATAACGATGCGAACCACGTGTCCGCAACGCAGGATACTACGAGATTTTCTTGGCAATCCTCCATAAATCTAAACAACTCCGGTCTAGTTTCCGTCGATTGCCACCCTCACATCTATGAAAATTTACATATACTTCTCTGATTTTACAATGGAAAAAAAGAAATATCTTTAATAAACTCGTATAATCTGCAAATCGGACGGATAAGAAACTGACACGTCCTCTTTTGCGTTTCCCGCCGTTCTCAACAGTTGCAGTCACACGCTCGCAACTTTCTCTCTTATATAAAAAAAATACATAAAAGGAAAATAAAACGACAATTGATAAACCCTAACCCGTATCTCCTCTCGAGTTTTGCGATTTTCCGGCGATAATGGAGTTACGTCCCCGGAATAACGCGATTCCTCCGTCGAGCGAAGGTAACCTTTACGATTTCTTTGTATTGATTTTGTGTTCTCTGGTAAACCCAAGAAATTGCGAAATTAGTGAAGTAATGTCTGTGTTTCGGTGCGATCTCTGTGAAATTGTTGAAATTATGAAGCGATTTCGTGTGTTAAGACTATAAATCTGTGCGATTTCTCATGAATCTATAAGCTAATCACTGTTTTTGGAGATAATTGATATATATACTCTTCGTTTGAAATAGTTGTGGATCTCGATGAAGAATTGGATTTTAACTCTGATGAAGAAATACCCTTTGCTCCGATTTCTTCAGACGACGATTCAGCCGGATCTGAGTTTCAAGGTATCTATTTTTAGGGTTTAATCTTGTGTTATCTCATGAGTTCTTCTGTTATAGTTATTGTGTTTGCTTTCTGAATTTGGTGGTATTCATGGTTTACATTCGCATGTGGAAACAGTTGAGGAAGAGGAGGAGATTGATGATGTTAACGATTATTTACCGAATCCTGTACCTGCATTTGCCCCTGTCTTTGTGCCTGTGGAATTCGAAAACTTACCGAGAGTAGGAACTAAAAGGAGCAGAGGTAAAGATAAGCTGTTGTGGCAGGTATGGGAAAAGGAGGATAAGAAATGGATTGATGAACATTTGACTGAAGATGTTGATTTGAATCAGCATAATGCTGTGATTGCGGAAACTGCCGAGGCGCCTGCAGATTTGATTATGCCGTTATTAAGGTACCAAAAGGAATTTCTAGCTTGGGCGACGAAACAGGAACAAACTGTTCGTGGAGGCATTCTCGCTGATGAGATGGGAATGGGAAAAACCATACAAGCTATCTCTCTTGTTCTTGCTAGACGTGAAGTTGATAGGGCGCGATTGGGGAGTGCAGTGGGGTGCACACTTGTACTTTGTCCTCTCGTTGCTGTTTCTCAGTGGTTAAATGAGATTGCCCGGTTTACATCCCCAGGAAGCACCAAGGTCCTTGTATATCATGGGGCGAAAAGAGAGAAGGATGTAAAAGAATTCAAGAAGTACGACTTTGTTTTGACAACGTATTCTACGGTTGAGAGTGAATTTAGGAGATTTGTGATGGATCCCAAGGTGCAATGTCCATATTGCGACAAGTCATTCTATCCAAAGCCGCTTCGCATCCATCATAAATTTCATTGTGGGCCAAAAGCTGTCAAAACGGCGAAACAATCTAAGCAGAAGAAGAAGAACTTTACAGCTACATCCTCAAAGCAAGGCAAGGAAGATGATGCAGGAGAGGCTAGCAAGGTGAAGCGATCTAAGAGAAAGACCAAGCAAACGTTAGAAGAAGATCAGTCAGGTTCAGTGGATAGAGAGAAGTCTCTTTTGCATTCTATTAAATGGAATCGGATCATTTTGGATGAGGTAAATTTAAGCTTTATCTATGCTTCTTTTGGCGTTTAGTGGTTGGATTTATGGATCTAATGATGATTACTCTTAAGTCTAATTTCCATTTCTTCATACCAGGCTCATTACATCAAAGAAAGACGCTGCAACACGGCAAAAGCTGTTTTTGCTTTGGACTCTACTTATAGATGGGCTCTGAGCGGTACCCCTCTTCAGAATCGTGTTGGAGAGCTTTACTCTCTGGTTAGTTAATATTTTCTGAACCTGAAAGTTTGTCTATACCATGTAAAAATTATTATTAACATCGATGATGTGCCTGTACTGCTTTCCCCAGATTCGTTTCCTGCAAATTCTCCCATACTCGTATTACTTTTGCAAGGATTGTGACTGTAGAGTTCTCGATTACACGTAAAAATTTTACCACATTCAATACCGGGTCTTTTTCTTCTTTCCCATGGTTTTGCTTCATAGTTTATAACAATTTACTGTTGGGTTTCCATTGTCTATTGCCTTTGGCAGTGCGCATAAAAGCTGTCCCAGCTGTCCTCATAATGCAGTGCGACATTTCTGTTGGTGGAACAAGGTAAATTTGAGGAGACATCTTTTCATTTTACCAAATTTCTGAACGCAAGATCACCAGTTTATACTGTTCTTGTTTTCCCATTCTTGTTAGTATGTGGCTAAACCAATAGCATTATATGGAAGCTCGGAAATGGGAAAGAGAGCCATGATATTGCTCAAACACAAAGTTCTGAAAGACATTCTACTAAGACGTACTAAACTGGGCCGTGCAGCTGATCTTGCCCTTCCTCCTAGAATCGTATGTTCCTTTGTCTCCCTTTTCTGATGTAAATGAAGCTCAGTTTCGTTGCATCCTAGCTTGACCTCTGCATATAAATTTGACTTCTTGTAGATCACTCTGAGACGGGATGCACTAGATATAAAAGAGGCTGATTACTATGAATCACTTTACAAAGACAGCCAGGCGGAATTTAATACGTTAAGTACCTATGTTCTATGGATTTCCACATGCTTCTACTCTTTGGTATGTGTAACAGAATTTTGTTATTGACTGTGCTATGTACATTTCTGTTTGCAGTTATATTGAGGCTGGGACATTGATGAATAACTATGCACATATATTTGATCTTCTCACCCGTTTGAGGCAGGTTAGTGGCATCTTCAGTTCTCTGGTTCAACTAACCAGCCAATGCCTTTTCGGAAAATGTAGATGTGTGTGTTTGTGATGTATTTTCTCTGCAATTTTTACAGGCTGTTGATCACCCATACCTTGTGGTGTATTCCAGTTCTAATGGCGTTAACGCTAACTTGCTTGATGAAAACAAAAATGAGCAAGAATGTGGCCTCTGCCATGACCCGGCTGAGGACTACATTGTAAGTGTTTCTCTGTATCTTTTGGAAACAGTTGGTTTCTTTTCACACTTAGTTTAGGAATCATCAGATTTCTTTTACTGGGATAACGCATTCGTTTAATGTTTTTTTTGGTTCTTTGGTTCTTTTACTTTGAAGGTCACTTCTTGTGCACATGTGTTCTGTAAAGCTTGTTTGATTGATTTCTCTACGGCCCTTGGAAAAGTCACCTGCCCAACATGCTCGACACTACTGACTGTGGACTGGACTACCAAAGCTGACACAGAGCATAAGGCAAGCAAGACAACACTTAAAGGATTTAAAGCCTCAAGCATTATAAATCGGATAAAGCTCGATGACTTTCAGACAAGTACAAAGATTGAGGCTTTGGTATGTACTCTTGAATATTTACAGTTTCTGTCTTTCCCCCTAATAGTTTCCTTGTAAGTTTCTTTGGGCATTTGAGCTTTTTTCTTTCTTTTATTTAACCATTTCGTGGTCATTTTTGTACGCAGAGGGAAGAAATTAGGTTGATGGTTGAAAGAGATGGATCTGCCAAAGCAATAGTTTTCAGCCAGTTCACATCATTCTTGGACCTGATAAATTACACCCTCGGGAAGGTAAACATCAAGAACAGCACACTTAGCCATTCCTGTGTTCTCCTTTAATATTATATTTAACCAGAACGATAAATGCCGAAAATGACTCTTGATTTACAATATAGTGCGGGGTTGGTTGTGTTCAACTGGTGGGAAGCATGTCCATGGCTGCTAGAGATATTGCTATCAACAAATTTAAAGAAGACCCGGACTGCAGAGTTTTCTTAATGAGTTTAAAAGCTGGAGGGGTCGCTCTCAATCTAACAGTCGCGTCACATGTAAGTGTCTAGTTAACAACTACGGAGCGATGTCTGCGTCTACAAACATGTTCTCATATTGGTTTTTTGTGGAAAAACTTTTTTAGGTGTTCATGATGGACCCGTGGTGGAACCCAGCTGTGGAGAGGCAAGCACAGGACAGAATTCATAGGATCGGGCAGTACAAGCCAATCAGGTTACACTTAAGTTTTCCTCCAATCTCTGTATTGTTTTTGGTGGGTAAGAACAATCTTTAGATTTATATCTGTGATTTGTGGGAAAATTACAGGGTTGTGAGATTCATCATAGAGAATACAGTTGAGGAAAGGATTCTAAGGCTTCAAAAGAAGAAGGAACTTGTCTTTGAAGGGTAAGTAATCAAGTAAACGATTCTCTACTTTGTTATGTTTTTAATTCCTAACATAAAACTAATAATTACACATTTTTGTTCAATACAGAACCGTTGGTGGCTCTCAGGAGGCTATGGCAAAGCTTACTGTGGAGGATATGAGGTTTTTATTTACAACCTAAATTAGTCTAATAGAATAAAAGGATTTTGTATGCTCATAAGTTGTGGTATGGTATGGTATGTAGCATAACCATCTTAAATCCAGAGATTTGATGATGATGATTGATGACTCATTCTATGATATGATACTCCCTTGCAAGAAAAGTGTTTCTAAATGATTCTTGTGGATACTACTAGATTAAGGGAAAAAATGAATTAATTAATAAAGATAGGTTAAGTAGTAATATTTGTTTGATTAGGTTTAGATTTCAACTTTAACGTATTTAATGTATGATAATAGGATTTGTGTGGAAGCAAAGACATAATGAATGAATCATCAAAAATGGCCTAACAGAAGCTTACCAAATTACCAACAAAAAAAGAAAATAATGCGAATCCTTGAGATAGATTCGAAAGGAATCTTTTAGTTTGCCTAAACTCTCAAAATGACTAACTAACCAAACCAATTCGGCCGGTTTGGCAACTTTTGTTGCCTTTCATTTCTCACTTTCCCAATAAGCAAAAATCATTGCAATCCACAAAATTCTACTTTACCATGTTTACCATAATTCTCATTGTTTCACCAAACTTCACTTCCTCCAATTTCATACAAATATCTAACATTGTATACTTCGTTGGTTCCCGTCGACTTAGGATATTTTGAGGTCAAATTCACAATTTTTCAACATCGTGGAAACTTGAACTCTTATCACATTTTTTATATTATAACAATGAACAATTTTGGATTTATAGGTGAAAAAATTGATGAATCAGTAAAAAATGTACAGGAGATTCTCTACAATCTCAACTATATACTACTGCTACATTCACTCAAATTCAAAATTTTCAACATCTTCGTGATTAAAACAATGTTTTTTTTTTTACTAATTGAATAAAATCTTCCTCATGTGACCGACTAATCATTATTCCGTCGAACCGTGATCCAATCCTCACCGTCCATATCCCATGTGGGACCCATACAGCTTAGCACACTAATCCTCTCGTCCTCGTGACATTCCCACCAGCTTGGACGCTCCTGGTCCTCCTCTTCCTCTTCCACTGACCTCCAAAACATTTGATCCGTCACACTTGTCGGTGAGTTCGTTACCAAACCGGTTCCCAATTCCGGTTCTGTATTCGGTTTAGTTACCAAGAACGGATGGTTTAGTAATTGAGTCGCTGTCCACCTCTCCTTAGCTTCTTTTTTCAAACACTTTCCTAAAAAATCCTTTGCTTGTTCCGTAAGCGAGCAAGGCAGCTCAGGTGACTCACCTAAATAACCGATCCGGTATAGAACCGAAACCGGGTCGGTCGAATTGGCTCCAATCCACGGATGAGAACCGGTGACCATCTCGATAATCGTACAACCAACCGCCCAAATATCACTCTCTTTCCCTTGTCTCTCACCACGCGCCACCTCCGGAGCCATAAACGCCGGTGTTCCTTTAACCGGTTCGGTTATGTCCGGTTTAACAAATTTCGCGCAGCCAAAATCAGCGATCTTGGCTTCTCCGTTCTCTCCGACGAGTACGTTGCTTCCTTTAATGTCGCAATGAACCATTCCTTTCGAATTATGAATATACTCTAATCCAAGAAGTATATGGCGCGTGTAACTCACGACACGCGCCTCGTCGAGTAAACCGCCGTTCTTGGCCGCGACATCAGTTAACGTACCGTACGGTGCGTACTCCATGAGAAGATTGTAAGTAGCTTCGAAGGGCTCTTTCGTAATTTCGCATCCTCTGTATCCGATAACGTAAGGAGAATTCAGAGAAGAGAGGAGCTTTGCTTCTCTTTGCAAGAACTCCGACCGGTGAAACTCGGCGGATTTCACGGCGAGTGTTTCGCCGGTTTCATGACACGTGGCGGAGTATACGGTGGCTGATGAGCCACGACCAATGGTTTTTCCTCTAGTCCAATTCATTTGGAGAAGAAGAAATTAAAAATATGTTTTTTTTGTTTGTTATTGTTTGCTTTCACTCTGTTATTTCAGAGAAGTGTGTATATATATAAGGATTTAGATTTTTTTTTTTTTTTTTTTGGTAATTAGATAGTGTATACTATTGGTAACATCGAGTTTATCTACCAACGCGGAAATAAAAATTGGAATAAGTAATTGTATAGACGTTGTCTTCTATACACGTGGAGTCTTTTTTGAAAAAAAGTTGATTACCAAATGTGATAGTATAACCAACAAAAAATGTGTGTAGAAAACTATGAGTTCCAAAAAAGAAACGTGAGCAAAGAGGAGTGACGTGGCCAAGAACGTATCTAATGAAAGGTTTGATAGGAAGTGACGTGACACTTGGTTAGGAATGGTAGAGTGCTAATTGGTCTTTGTACTCTTTTTAGGTCTAGAAGGCGATGACGTGTCGAATTTTCAGGTAGTCAAAAGAAGTAGTATTTGTTTCTGTTCCGACCGGAGTTCCGTATATGCCTCGAGCCACGTGTATGCAGAGTTAGGACCTTACGAGGTGTCGACAAGTGCCCAAATCTTTCTTCGTTTTTTTTGGTAAACAATAGTATATTCTTTTTATTTTTAGTTTAGGTTCACATGAGTTAGGTAAAAAACAAAATATATGGAGAGGAGAAGTACGGAAATTTGGTAGATTTGATCGACTATTTTCATGTTCTTGTATATTTGTCGTTACATTTCTTGTAACAGACTTGTGTATCATCATATATAGTATTTCAAATTAACTCGACATTCGTTGACTTGATCTCTATATTTTTGTAAGAATTAGTCAAGTTTCTTCCATGATATAATGTAGAATGGATTACACATAATTTGATCTGAAATAGTGGTTGATGTAACAACAAAGAAAACTACTTATCGAAGTAACTAAATAGATAGTTATATATCTTTAAAAAAAACTAGTTGCTTCATAAAATATTAGATTAATTTTCACCAGATATTCACACTTAATTGATAGTGTAAGTGTGTAACCCACATATATAGTCTTTCTTACGCATGTAAAACAATTAGAAACTAACTAGTGGTGATTTTAACCGAGATTTTGAAAGAAACTAGTCATCATTAGCTTAACCTGTTAACAAATAGTTATATGGTTTTATTCGTAAAGTGAATAAATTAAACATATATAAAAATTGTGACTCCAACTTATTGTGAGGGACATCTAATTAGATATTTATAACGTCGAACAACATGTAAAACAAAATTGTAAGCACGGGTCTTTAAAACAAAATTGTGTGTTTCCTTTTATTAAAAATCGCGGGAATTCCGGCAAGTTATGATACATTAGTCGTACGTTTTGAAGGTTTCGTGTGGTTAGCAGTATCACCCGTCACAGAAAATTGAAGGAAAACAAAAAATTAAAAAAATAATGTAGATTTCGTATTATTTTACCTTTAGATGAATGATTAACTTAGGGGATGTTATTGAGGATTGGATTTGTAAACATTTCTAGATTTTCAAATTTTGAAAATCTACTATTATTTGATTATGGATTGTTAAATTCTAAGTAAAATATATTGTTATTGGTTTGAGCATTTTCAAATTCCATTTGAAATCCCTTGTTATTGGAAAATTTCAGTTTTAATGATTCTATAAATTTATTAGAAACTAGTGTTATTGGTGAATGGATTTCTTATCATTTTACTCAGTAAACAATATTTTGAAGATACCTAAGAAAGCCATTGAATTTTTTGGATCTTTATAGCTAAACTTTTAAAATACTCATAATTCTCTAAAAAATAAACAAATTTTAGATTTTTGAAATCGATCAACTATATGAGAATTCAACTTCCAATAACCTTTCCTTATATTTTTGTGGAGTGGAGATTAGAAAACAGGAATTGTTAACACTAAACAATGTAATATATAAATAGACATAAACTATATGAATAAGCGACAAGATGAGATTACCAAAGGAAGCGTTTTGGTAAAAAAAGGCTAAGAAAACTAATTTGGTCAGACATTTACGGCTGTCCACTGCTGCGATACGCACATTCACAGCTCATACGCACATGTACGCTTTATTATTAACATTTAACCACATGCAAAAATCTAACTCTCACATTCACATGCTTTTTTTAAATACATTTCCCTTTAAGTATATTACATTAGTAAAATATTGCGTACGTATTTGTAAGAAATTACTCATAAACAACCAACTATATATTACGAATCAATGCATATTCTTGGATAGTAAAACAAACTATATGTCACTCAAAAACTCTAAGCCTAGTTAGTGAGAAATATTAGGTAGCTTAATATATAAATATTTACAACGCATAATTCTCAACATGTGAATATTTGTAGGTACCATGTGAGTTATGAAATGCTGTACACTTGTCTATATATTTCAACCTAGCTAAATGATAATATATTTAGTTTAATTTTAAATTGTATATCATTAATTAGGTATAGTTTTGGCTTTGATTAATGTGACAAATTTAGGTCATCGCAATGCCATTATGCTATGAAGTGGGTAGGTCCATTGCATTACCAAAGTTAATATTGACTTGTGATTCATAAATTTTACAATATATCAGATCAATTTGGCGATAAACTCATAACTTATATTCACATGGTTATAATTTACATTTAACAGAAAAAAACTCATTACTACTTTCGAAATATTGGATTTTAATTTTTTATCAAATAATCTGCTCAATGATGGATTTGCCAAAAGAGGCTTCCATACTCCCTTTTAATTGGAGGGACGCTATAGCTAACCAATTATAGAATAGTAATATTTTTTAGAAACTTTTCTTGTGTTGGAAAAAAGAGGAATATGGCGCCTACGTATAGTTTGAT